>JARFNW010128374.1:0-11766 GCA_031763155.1 Dirona albolineata | reverse complement strand
AGAGAGGAGAGAGAGGGGGGAGAAAGAGAGGGAGAGGGAAAGAGAGAGAGACAGGGACAGAAAGAGTGAGAGAGAGAGAGAGGAAAAGGAGGAAGAAAGAGAAAGAGAAACAATGAGAGAGAGAGAGAGAGAGAGAGAGAGAGAGAGAGAGAGAGAGAGAGAGAGAGAGAGAGAGAGAGAGACGGAAACATTTACAACCCACGTACTCTTTGCTATCTTCAGTTAATTGTTAACACTTCATAAAGATGACTGCTGCCTGGTTACTAATTCTATATGATGTAAAGCCAGCACACCCTAAAATCACACAGTGTGGGTTGTTTGATTATGTTGTTGTTGATGATGAAGCTTTTGTTGCTTGTGTTGTTATTTGTTTTTTGGGGCTTTGGGTTTTTTGTTTGGATTTTTTTATTTCAAAGACGACTGACTCATATTTCTTATCTTCCTTTCTTTTTTTTTCTTATTTGTTTCTTCTTATATAAATGTCATTCATTGCCATACAAGTTGGGCATCTTTGGTGGCATCAAATAAGGTATTATATATGTATAATTGGATATGTCTGATAAAGTATGAGTTATGTGTGGGCAGGCTAAAAACTAAAAGGTCACCAACATTGAAAACATCCAACTTAAAATGCGATTTTTATAAATGATGCATCTAAAATTCGAATCAAGAATTAAGTGTATGTCTTAGGAATCAAAATGGCTGCTGAAACAGGAAGAAGCAGAGACGAAGTCAGGAAGAAAATATATGTAGGATGTAATATCTAACCCTCTTAGAAATTATTCGTTTAGTATGATTTCCAGATGGAATAGCTCTATATTTGGAACTTTGATATTGATTTTATAACTTAGAAGATGGACTTTAAATTTAACACTGGAATTTCATTGCTCCCCACTGAAAAATTCTCGAGTTATTTTTATTATTATTATTTGTGCAAAACAAAAACAACTGTTCCTCTTGGCCTCCTCCCCCACCCTTCCTTCATTGATTTGTGATTTTGCCGTCACCAGGATCACGATTTGTAGATATAGAAAATGTATATAATTTTCTTTCACTAATTATTTTAAGTGTTGTATACAGAGAGGAACATTGAATTCACTGCTCTAGCTAACTCTTACTCTAACTTACTCTAGTCTAACTCAAACAACAACACTGGAGTGGAGTACACTGGAGTCAGTTGGGTTGGAGGGAGGGGAAGACTAAACTAAACCTTGTACTTGCTATATTGGTGAATCGTTTTTGTTGTTGACATTATTGAATTTTAAAGCCACATTTTCATTTACAATTAAAACAAAGTAGTCTACCTCCTTGGTCCAAACTCGCAGAGTTTTTGATCTTTCATTTTCAAACAAGAAGTTCCTCATTTCCATTTCAACTCAATTTTGAACTTAAATTTAAACACTTTCGCCTCTCCATGTCTCTCTATCTCTCTTGTCACAAATTTATTTTTTCTATTTTTTGCAAATTGTGATTTGATAATAGTTTTAGTTTTAGTCAACTTAACTTTTAAAATCAGTGATGACGATAGTAATAAAAATAATACAATGCAAAAATGTTAGCGATGGTAAAAGTACCATTTGAACTAATCTAGAGACAACATGAGCCATTTAAAAAAAATTATAGCTGAGTTGGTGGTGTATTCAAAGATTAATTCATGCACCACATCATCCGGACGGAAGATTTTAAATTCTCAAAATATAGGATCTGAAGGTCCACATTTTTGCAGTGTTATATTTTGTGACCGTAGCTACATCACCTGTTCATCTTTAATTCCTGATGCAGAGTCTTTCTCGCCATGTGTTAGGTGGTAAGTGGTGGAAGTCCTCATTGACAATTGGGATTTACTCCAGTCGTCATAATGTGCACCCTTCAGAGCTTGACATATGGCTGGTCCTTAAACTGCTTATTGCGGTTTTAAGGGGACTCGAAACAAACAAACTGCTATCTGCTATATGAAGTTCATTATTTGTTGGTAGACTTTCAAAGTCAAAACTAAATGTTTCACTTCATGGTCCATTTATATTTCAAAAGTTCTCTACTGATCACATTGTTTATTTCCTTTGCAAATTAAGATTTTGGAATTTATTGGCATGGCTAGATGATGTCTTGGTTAACAATGATAACATTTTAAAACATTTTTACCTCCTTTCATTTTGTTGTTGTTGTTGGTTGTGTTAAATGTAGAATGTTTTAATCCCTGAACTTCCCCTTTCCCCCTGACTTTTCTTTAAGGAAAAGATGGCTCACTCTAGTAAATATTGAATCCAGTTCAACAAATGGTCTTAAATTTCTGACATTAATCATACATTGACATTGAGTAAAGGGAAAGAAGTGTTGACAACTTTAAAGTTGACGTATGTCGTGATAGAAAATGGTTCAACAGTGATGGCAACTGCATGTAGACCAACACCTGACTACAGCTCCATTGACGATTTGTCTGTACCTGATGGTGCAACCACAGTATTGCTAGATCAGGATAATAGATTGGAAAGGAGTAATAGTGATTCCAATGTTACCCTCACGAGTCCCCAAAGCTGGTCGACTCTCACAGTAGATAAACGCCACTGTTGGTTGTCTGGTCTTGATGAGACAGACAATGGTAGAGTGTGTGTGGAATGGGACATCAAGGAGGATGTGGGTGCCCAGGATTGGATTGGCCTCTTTCAAACAGGTAGGGATAGACAATTTATCAGGCGTGGGTGTGGTCCTTGCACAAATGTGTAGTATGAATGGGTTTTGATTACAAAAAAGCTTTTAATTAATACAGCATTTGATGTCAGTGAGTAGATTTAAAGTATCTGTTTATTCTGCATGACAATATTATATAAAAGAACTTTATTGTAATATAATAAAAAGAAGATTTTGGATGTTATTGTGTATTGCAAGTGAAAACTGCCATTATAACTAATATATATTTCTTATTATTTATGCTTCTTGTCCCTTTTGAGATGATGATATTTATTTGAGATTGTTCTTGTTGCACCCATGCATTCCTTTTAGATGAAAGTGATCCATCCAAATTTTTAGAATACAAAATTCGTGGTTGTAGTGGTGGCTCCACAGGGGCTATCGTCTGGGATCTGAAGGCAGTGGAGCATCTCTTTACTGAAGGTAAGTTAGTGAAATCTATGTTGTGTGAAATTGTTGGGTTTTTTTTGTGTGAAGCAAACAGAGTGCCACCCTTCTGAATAGGACGCTGGGCTATTGGAGATTACTTCCCCAGTTGTAAGCCAGTGATGTAGTGGTTAAGTCTCTCGTCTTTGGTTCAAGAGGTTGCAGGTTTGAACCCCGGTGGAAGCACTGGATTTGTTCTCAAGACCATGATCCCACTTTGCGGCCTGCGCTATGGCTGACGCCTGGGTTATTCTGGTCTACCCTCGGAATAGACCCTAAAGATAAATTTCCCCCTGGGTTGAATAAAGGGAATTTATTTATTTTTATGTTATTATGCACATGGGGTTGAGTAAGGCAATTGGGGTAACGTTTCTTGTAAAAAAAAAAAGGATAAGATAAGATTCGAACCTACAACCTTCACCATGAGAGTTCGCTGTCGTAACTATTCGGCTATTGCGCTTCCTCATTGAATAAATTAGAATTTTGATATATTTGACCTATCAAAATTGATTTTTAATGGCTATAAAATTCATTTGGAATATATTTTGATTCATTAATTACTGTTATCATGTGATGATTACGTATTGTGATCATATTTTTTTTCTGTCTTCCATCAGCCCAAACAGATGTTTGTTTCAAGTATGTGAGTGGAGCCACTGACACAGTTCTGGCAGCTAGTGCAATAGTCTCTGTCTGTGTCAAATCAACAGAAGGCCAGGTAAGCCTGCACTACAATCTGTTTGGTTTTTTTCTCGAAGGATTGTCACCATTTACTTTTTTTAGATCAGTATTCAGTCTTGTCCACATCCAAAGCAAAAGCACCCTTGTCTTTGTTCATATATAGAATAGATATGTGCTGAATTATGTTTTGTAGTGAACCTTTCTTCATTTCATTTTCATGTGTATAATCATCTTTGTCATTCTGATTATTTCCACATCACTTTTCTATTACCATGAAATCGTAATTAGTCAAATATGACGTTTTGGAGAAACAGATATTATAAAACAAAACGAAACTGACAAAAAGCCAAGTAAGTCAAACAATGGGGACGTTGATTATGATAAAGCGCTCATTAATCCTCTGCAATTCTGCTATAGAGTTAACTCCTGCGGCCATCGGATCAGTCAAAGCACTCTTTTTTGCAGTATTTTTAGTTACAGTTCTTAATGCAAACTCTTCTACCCAAGTTGATTACATTTTTTTATAAGAAATAAAACTGATTTTAGAGTTTCCCTGAGTACAGCTATACTGGCTGGTCTTCTAATAACAAAATCACACTCTACCCCTTGCTGTGAAAGTGAATTTACCCTGGACTTCTTGAGGAGGTCAAAGGCTACTACAAAAGCAGCTGTGAAACCACAATAACTTGTGCTTCAGTTATGACATGCAGGCATTGTGCTGTAAACAAAACATCTTAATGGTAAGCTATAGTGTGCAATTGTGCAATATCTTCAAAAGGCTTACAAAAGAAGGTAGGCAGTATTCACCAGAGGGCCCAGTATTATGTGGATTATGGGTCGAAGTGATAGGTCTCTTGTGGAAGTCTGTCTTTGCTCTCTGAAAAGTTGGTACCTATGTTTCCAGAATTCTTTTCTTTATTTTAAATATGATTTTATGATTTCACATTTCCTCTTTTGCCAGGCTTCAGATCAGGAGTGTAATTCCACATCAAGTTCGGGTCACTTGCTTTTTATAGTCACCATAAAAGGTAAGTATAAGTTGATAGACATGGTTTATTCTCACAAGTTCTGAGTGTTAGTTATGCTGAGAGATACACTTTAGAAAATAAAGAAATTTCAGATTGATTAGAAATACTGTTAATGACTAACATAATTTATTACAATTACAAGTTTTAGATTAATAATTACTATCAGTAACCTTTTATGCAATTTATAGAGTTTATTGGTTGACTAATTCCTTATTTGACATTTGTTCTTGATTTTGTATATAATCTAAGCATGCTGCCATCCCCCCCCCCCCCCTTTTTTTTTTTACATCCCCTTAAAATTGAAATCTTCTTCAAAATTGTTCTATTAATATATATCCCCTAGACCTCTATGCCATGAACTTGAAGAAGAGCATGTTTTCTCATCCGGACTCGTTGGTCACACTCCAAATCCTGCCACACAACAAGAAGGGGGAAATTCTCCCTCACCACCACCAGCCAGCAGTCACAAGTGTGATACATAACACGACCAACCCTGAATGGGAGGGCGAGGTGAGAGAGAAGATTAAAAACCGTAATATTTCTTTATTTAAAAAACCTGTGCTTCCTTTCACTGACAGGTTCAATTGTTACAAATACATTTCCTTCTCAAGAATCTATCATGACTCCTTTTCCTTACATTAACTGATCTAGTGTCTCACCTTTCTACATTTTCTAACCATGAAAGCTATGCTTTTATAGATGTTTAACAATCTCAGTAGGAGTTAGGTCAGATGACCTCATTTACCCAGGCATGGGATTGGGTGCAGGGGGCATCCCTCAGGTGGTTGGCAACGCTATCACTCTGTGACATGGGGGGCTCGGGTTCGGATCTTGGACATCAAAGATCTATGTTTAGTTAAGAGCTTTCAAGGCTCTGCCCTACTATACTTACTACCTCGCAATAAAACATAGACCTATGTATTTTATTGTTTTTATATAAGTGCAATTACTGTGAGTGTAAAAGCGTATGGATAAAGTTAGTATTAGTTTAGAAAAGAGTGTGATCATCATAGATGCAAAATGGTAGACAATTAATTTAGCGCCAGAAATAGATAATAGACAAGATCAGGAAAAGGCCTGTGTGTCTACAAGTGGTGTTGAACCCATGTGATAAATGATGGTTTTAAAGTGTTGTGAGACACCTGTTACATAGATTCATGTCTCGCTGTTCACCTGGTCATTCATTACTGCTTCCCTTCTACTATTTTCAAATATATCTCATCGGCTCCCACCCCAAAACCAAATTCATTCATACACGATAAGCACAGAATGAAGAAGTAGCTAAGAATGAATGGCATTGTAGTATGAATGAATGAAATGGACATATCAAAATACCCTACTACTTGCTCTTCCCTCGATTTCCTCTTCAGTCCTTCCTATTGAAAGCATGTCTGTCAGACCTTCTGGAAATTGAAGTCAAACACAAAAACCACAAAAGCCTGGGTCGCACCACAATTCTAGTTCAGGCCATTATGGACAAAACAACCACAGAGCAAGGGTAAGTCATGCATAGTGCTTAACTTTTAGAGAGCTAAGAATGTTTCATTCCTTTTGTTTTGTTGTTTATAGTCCAGCACTCAGGCACAAAGTACCAGCATGCCAGCACACAGGCAACCCTTACCATTGCATGATTGAATATAGAGCTGGAAAGTCCATAGATCAGGAGATTCTTTTCATTAGAATAACCCTGTCGTCTTTTTTAACAAAATGCTGGAAAGTTTTTGGACCAGATAATTAAATTTTCTCAGTCATGAGCAACACACTGTGCACTGTTGATCAGACAGCTTACAGATTGTCTGTAGCTGGCAGTGATGAACCCCTTCAGCTATGAACAGGAACAATCGGGGTAGGGGGATTGTGCCACCCATGCAGTTTCTGTTCACGTTTTTAGCCGTTTCCATTCAAATATCATAGATTTCAAACTTTTCAAATGTTTGGTTAGATTCAAACATCTGACATTAACCAAGGATCCAGCAGTTCAGTTATTATCCTGTTTTAATTTTATTCAATCTCATAACTATTTCTCCAGACTTGCTTCATTTCATTTGGATCTGACCAGGAAACGTTTGTCTGATAACATAAGTGGTAACATTCAGTTTAATGCCCTAATGAGGTTGTTACTTCAAGGTAAGTTTGTCTAGAAATTAGAAAGCAGTGGGTGGGGGGGTTAATGTTATCAACTCATTGACGTTAGGCATAAATAAGGATTGATTAAAGGGATGTCTGAACTTCTTATCTAGCAGTACTCATTTAAATTCCCAGCACTAGTTTTTGGTCATAGTTTTAGGGGGTTTTTTGTTACATTTACTTTTCTTCTCCATGACAAATGCAAAGTGTAGTCTTATCCCGGTGCTTCAAACAAAGTGCATTGGTTTGACACAACACTTGAATCAACAGACCATTCTTTCTTCAGGCTTCGGTTTTTTCTTCTTTTCTTTATGATTTTAAAACTTTTTTTGTTTGTTGCACTTGGGTTAACATATGGCAACATTGGTTTCTCTCAATTGATTTCATGTTAAATTCTTTCTATGCCAGGGCCATTAGGTAGAACTGTTCCGAGTAATGCCGGAAAATTTAAGATTTTTGTTTTCTTGTCATAGTGTATGTTTCAGTTTTGACACACTTTTTTTACATTGTAATTCTAGAAGTCCGCTATTAAAACATCTTACAGGATGATTATCCTTTTTAATTTGTTCAATTATTTTTATTTATCAGATCCAGACAATTCTGAGAGTGTGTTAGGGAAAAAGGCACCAATCCTGCAACGAAAAGTTTCACCTCCAGACCCGAGTGTAGGATCATCGAAAAGTGCAGATAAGCCCAGCCCCACTTCATGCCAAAGCAGGAATACTAATATTGACAATGGAATAATTCCCAACATGGTTACTGATCCTTTAGCTTCCCTTAATTTGGAAGTTGCTGGTGACAATGGCCTAGCCACACCCAAAGACAATCCCACAACGGACATCCATAAAGGTGATAGTCAGGATTCTGGAATGTCTGTGTCTGTAGTAACATCTGCAGAAAATTCAGGTGGATCCATTGCACCCATCTCGGACAGCGGTGCAGAAGAAACAGGAGAGTCTTCACGGCCTTCCTCCCTCTCAAATCTCTCTAACTGTGATAACGAACAACAGAGTGTCTCCCTTTCTCAGCCCATCTCCAATGGAAGTGTGCCTGCCGATTCTGCATCAGCCTCCGCTGACGCTGCTGCTAGTTGTGATCTAGACATGTCAGTTCAGTCGGCAGGCTTGTGCTACCCAGGCAGTGATGCCCCAATCCTTCCCCCGCGGACATACAAAGCCGTTATGATAACTGCCCCACCGCTACCGCCTAGAGTTAACAAAAAACCTGCCCCACCCATCCCGCCAAGGGTGGGAACGGAAAAACGAAAGATAAAACCTGTGAGTCCGAGTTGTTCATCTTTGAATAACTCGTCGTCCTCCAACCTGGAGGCTCCTCCACCCTTACCCCCTCGAACATACAGCCCTATAGACTCTGCTGACACTAGCTTGGACAGCCTGGGTGATGGTGTTAATGTAACGCCTCATAGACCAGGTTTCCATCATTCGAATAGTGACAATACAGGAGAATTATCATTAGATAACATGTCTAGAAATGAACAAGAACTTTTCCCTTGGGGACCCCCGACTTCAGCCGCAATGTCTTCTTCACTCTCCCTCTCTCCTCAACACTCTTCTGACCCTCCATCTTTCGTCTTCACCCCCGTTCACCCATCACCTCAGCCAGGCAATCATATTTCATCTCAACATGACACGCCTTCATCGTCCGACAATAATACGTCTCTAGTCATATCATCAGACGGAGCCGTCGGTGGTTCTGCCAGCCCCAACTTGCCTTCTCGATCTCCCCTCCATGAGAGCTCTTCTCGCTCTAGAGGAAGTATAGCTATGTCCACTATTAGTGAGCCAGCTGCCTTCACCTCCAACACTCATGAACAGGCAAAGCTGAAACGCCGAAGTATGGATGGGCTTCCTTCAACCGACTCGTCATCATCGTCTAGACCTCACGTATTGCCTCGCCAGCGCCAGTTGTCGATGGAAGAACGTCAAATGAATCGCCAACACATCAGCCAACACTTAGAACAGTGGTTTGGGCAGCAGTGCAAAAAGACCAAGAAACCAGGACAAACTGCCGCACAAACATCATCCCCGCCTTCCTTCACGGACTGTGAATCAGACAGTCCACTTCAAGAGACTCCCACGTCTCCCTCCTCTAACCCCCCTCCCCCACCACCAACATCCTCTATACCATCATTAGGACCTCCGTCCTCGCCGCCACCCCCAGGGTCAAGGACAGATGAGGACAGTACAGACGGCCCAGGAACATCACAACCAGCAAGAGCAGCAGGTGCTTCAGGTCATAAGGAGAAGGGTTCGGATCGAAATGAGCTTGCTGCTCAAGGTATTCTTTTCATTATTTTGATTAATTAGTCAAGTAAATGGGACTAGTTTTCATGACTGGAAAATCTTTGTATTTTTTGTTTTTAAAATATGTGTTTAGTAGATTTAGAATCAGAATGTCGGTATTGTATGAATTCGGAATGTCTGTATTGTGGGGTTGGGAATGTCATGGTTTGTGAATTGGGAATGAATGTCTTGTGTTGTATGGATATGGAATGTCTGTGTTGTGTGGATTGGGAATATGTGTGTTGTATGGATTGGGAATGTCTGTGTTTTCTGGATTGGGAATGTCTGTGTGATGTGGATTGGGAATGTCTGTGTGATGTGGATTGGGAATGTCTGTGTGGTGTGGATTGGGAATGTCTGTGTGGTGTGGATTGGGAATGTCTATGTTGTGTGGATTGGGAATGTCTGTGTTGTGTAGATTGGTGATGTCTGTGTTGTGTGGATTAGGAATGTCTGTGTTGTGTGGATTGGGAATGTCTGTGTTGTGTAGATTGGTGATGTCTGGGTTGTGTGGATTAGGAATGTCTGTGTTGTGTGGATTGGGAATGTCTGTGTTGTGTAGATTGGTGATGTCTATGTGGTGTGGATTGGGAATGTCTGTGTTGTGTGGATTGGGAATGTCTGTGTTGTGTGGATTGGGAATGTCTGTGTTGTGTAGATTGGTGATGTCTGTGTTGTGTGGATTGGGAATGTCTGTGTTGTGTGGATTGGGAATGTCTATGTTGTGTGGATTGGGAATGTCTGTGTTGTATAGATTCGTGTTGTGTGGGTTACATACTGCCATTTCCACATGAAAAGCAGTAATTTCATGGCCAGGGATGAGAGCTGTTGCCGGCCTGGCAATTACTGCCATTATTTGTAAACAGTATTTTTTATGTTGAGTTGTTATGCCAGGGTGCACAAACTCTTGGTCACTATTCACTTGCTGGTGTTTAATGTATAATTATGGTGATAATTGTCTTGTGTATTGCAGGGGGTGAAGGTTCATCTTCTGGAGAATCTTCCCGAGCCGGACGGCGTACATATCATCGAGTGGATGACAGAGATGATGCATTACCTTCGGGTATGATACTGTCTCAATCAATTCATTCTATAAAACTTTTTTTTAAATATATATGATATATTATATTAACCTTATTTTCTTCCTGTTGGTTTTTTATTAGATTGATAGGTAATGATTTATTTTTTTATGGGGATATTAACATTTTTGAATTTAACAAAAAAAAATGTGTAAAAGTAGTTGATTGAAGAGGGTTATCAAGGTTTTGAGAAAACAAGAGATTTAAGAGACAGTTTTACTTCTCAGGTTAACAATTAACTCAAAAGAAAAAAGGTTGGGCAGTAGAATAATACATTTCGACAATTCATAGTATTTACAGAGCGCATTATTAATGATAATATAATGATTTGTGCACTTTACGTATATACAGAATTGGTTAAAACTATATGAAATACAACAGTTATGTAGAAAAACATTGAAGGCACCCAACGCCTGCTTGAAGGAATATAGAGTTTAAAATCTAGACTACACTCATCTGCACTCATTGAAATTCTCACACACTTGTCACTGTTCACAATACTGTATTTATAAAATGAGACGAAGGTTTAAAGGTCAGAGGTCAAAATTACAATCACATGTTAGATTTTAATGTCAACTCTGTGGTTTTCTTGGTACATTTCTTTCCTGTAAGATTTTACCAATAATGGCATCATAGGTTTGATTTGAGAGTGTGGGTAACATAAGGCATAATCTATTTTCATGTTCCATTCAGGATGGGAGGCTCGTGTAGACAATCACGGCCGTATCTTCTACATTGATCATGTCAATCGTACCACCACTTGGCAGAGACCTCAGATTGGTTTGCATACTGTGGTACGAAGACCAACCTTGAGCTCAGAGCAGAGGCAGCAACTGGATAGAAGGTAAAAAATAAAGCTTATATATGCCTGAATTATCCGTCTACCGGTGCCAGTGGCTGAGTGATATAAGGCTGCCAGGCTCGATCCAAGGTTTGAATCCTGAAAATACTAGACCTTGTGGAAGACTTGAAGCAAATTTGTTCCCCCATTTGACTCAGGTGTAAATGAAGGGGTGAATGAGTACGAGAGATATTGTTAATATGTTAGTATGAGGCACATAACAAGCTGCTCTACTGTATGCTCCCCAGGGAGATGAAAGGGACTTTGAATGACACAGCCTGCTGGGGGATCAAATTAATGATGCAGAGTTTGTGAGCCTGCCCTTGTAGAGAGATGCAGACTATATAAATATAAACCCCATCTTTTATCTTAGTCTGTGAATACCAGATCAGATAGGGATGAGAGGATGGAGGGTCAGATAAATAATATACAATACATAGCTCTCATCATCTGGTCGAGTATTCTCCTCGGATATTGATGGAACGCCAGATCTTCCTGTCACTCATGCAAGTCTTCCAGCTTGCTTGCAGTCAGACCAGTGTCTTTCCTTAGCAGGTCTACGTAGCTAAGCTGTTGTCCTCCACGTTCTGAAT
>JARFNW010128363.1:0-11768 GCA_031763155.1 Dirona albolineata | reverse complement strand
GGGGATGTAGGTATTTGGATGCAAAGAGAAAGACTCTGGATAGAGATCAATGGCGAAAGTTCGTCCGCACTTAACCTTACACCGAAAGGTAGAAAGGAAATGAGAAAGAAAGAAAGAAAGTTTTAATCCATCGATTAAATTCATGAAGATTTAAATTCCGGACATTTAGAGTCCATCCAAACACATACCCAATGAAACTTTGGAGGAAATTAAGATTGTCTACCCAGCTACTTCAAAGCTGAAGAGCAGCATAGGTGCCAGGCCCAAGAGAAGTCCTGAAAAGTGACTTTAAAATGTCATCTCCATCCTAACTTTCTTGATATTATTGTGATGTTATACATACATTAGAATCCTACAAGGGGCAGTTTGAGGAGGACGAAAGAGAGGCAGTCATAAAAAAGATGGGAGGACAACCCTGACAAGCCTGAGTGTCAGAGACTCCCAGGGAGCCACAGAAGACGGGGACAGGTGGAAGGGACACGGGGACAGGTGGAAGGGAGACGGGGACAGGTGGAAGGGAGACGGGGACAGGTGGAAGGGAGACGGGGACAGGTGGAAGGGAGATGGGGACAGGTGGAAGGGAGACGGGGACAGGTGGAAGGGAGACGGGGACAGGTGGGAGGGAGACGGGGACAGGTGGAAGGGAGACGGGGACAGGTGGAAGGGAGACCGGGACAGGTGGAAGGGAGACGGGGACAGGTGGGAGGGAATTGATTTACAGTCATCAGTGGTGCCCCAGCGACCAGCACGGTTACCGGATCAGCAAGTCAGTAAGTAATATATACATGAAGAAATTTACAAAACTGAACTCACGAATTCCACCAGTCCGAGAATGCCCATAGCTGTTGTGGCAGTGTTCCCTTCAGAGCGCTGACAACAAAGGTACACGAAGGTCTATACAGCAACGTCCCGATATAAACATTTGTCCTGGACAAGACCACTATTCCCCTTGGGAGGCCTGTGAACGAAACCAGAAATATAGACAGACTTGCCAGTATTGACCACATTTTTTGTTCAAAGTCACTTAAATTCAATACAACAATATAAAAATGTTAATAATAAAAATTCGTTTGGAGAGAACAATAATGATCTTACATAAAATAGAGAGAAAAGAATCCATGGATTTGACTTTCCTTCAACATTTTTGTGTCACCCAGTCACCAGATCTAGAAACAAAAGTGCCATGGCTCTCGAAATGTACCGACATGGTGTTTGTGAGTAAGGGCTATGATTGTATATTATTATCTTATCATCATATGTGTATTATCATCTTATCATCATATGTATATTATTATCTTATCATCATATGTATATTATTATCTTATCATCATATGTGTATCATCATCTTACCATCATATGTATATTATTATCTTATCATCATATGTGTATTATCATCTTATCATCACATGTATATTATCATCTTATCATCATATGTATATTATCATCTTATCATCATATGTGTATTATCATCTTATCATCATATGTGTATTATTATCTTATCATCATATGTATATTATCATCTTATCATCATATGTGTATTATTATCTTATCATCATATGTATATTATCATCTTATCATCATATGTATATTATTATCTTATCATCATATGTATATTATTATCTTATCATCATATGTATATTATCATCTTATCATCATATGTGTATTATTATCTTATCATCATATGTGTATTATTATGTTGTCATCATTTCTATCTTTTCTCTCATCATACCTGTATCTTTATCCTTTGTTTGCATGGCTTCATACAACAGTCTGACAGAAATCCAATGGGGAGGATACTTGAACCGTGCCGTGTCCAGGATAAGGACCAGATCTCTGCCTTCGTGGAACCTGGCATGGAAATATGAAAAGAAAAAAGGTGAAAAGAAACATCTGTAAATCCATTTTACACAATTTTTGCACCAAAAGTTTAATTCTTAAAAGGTTTTATACCTTGCGCACGACTAGTGATTGATAGTAAGATTGCATTCAAGTGAACAAAAAAGTAATTACGAGAGATGTCTTGTTCCTCATAAAAATTTTGCAACCACGTAGAACAGCGGCATAACAAGTGATAATAAATAAATTAAAATAAATTCCCTGTATTCATCCCGGGAAGAAATTAGACTTTAGGATATTCCGAGGGCAGACCAGGCGTCAGCCACAGTGTAGCGCCGCAAAGTAGGATCAAGGTCTTGAGAAAAACTCCAGTGCTTCTTCCAGGATTTGAACCCGCAACCTCTCAAACCAGAGGCAAGTGACTTCACCACTGCGCCACTGACCCACCAGTTGCAGCGAGTCACGACTGTGCTTCGTTTCATTCATGTAAAACACAAATCAGGGATTTAAAATGTACATGATAAAAGACAAAACATTTACCACAGTAATTTTGTACATGAATCAAAATCTGATAAACCATAACTTACTGACTATGCATGCATATTGGTGTCATAAGAATTAAACCATCACGTGCGTCACTTTGTCCACCATCACGTGCGTCACTTTGTCCACCACCACGTGCATCACTTTGTCCACCATCACGTGCGTCACTTTGGCCACCATCACATGCATCACCTTGGCCACCATCACATGCGTCACTTTATCCACCACCACGTGCGTCACTTTGGCCACCATCACATGCGTCACTTTATCCACCATCACGTTGTCTACCATCACGTCTGCAACTTAATGAGATGCTTTTCTCAGCTAATCATTGCTCTAAAAGGTTCTTTCAAGTATCAAATACTAGTAATGTGATGCACAACTGATGTGAAATAGTCCCAATAGTTTTCAGCCATCAATGTCTGAATCATCAAGTGTTATCTTTTGTCCTACATCATGCACGTCACAATGAGTACATTAATACCAAAGCATGGCATGAAAAAGATTATAAAACAAGCTACCCAGCAATGGGAGAAAAATGTCCGTCTCCAGTTTGACCCAAGGCAGGCCTGGAGTAAGACACGATAACGACTTGATTGTCAAGCTGAACTTTCTCCTTTATCTGGGTAGGAAAAAAAGAGAGAAGTGTTATATTGCCATTCTGTAACAATGCTACTCACAACCAACCAACACAAACACATTTTCTGTCGTCTTGGTTTATGTGCTCGTCCATTGCAAAAAATGGGGTGCGAAAGAGATATTACTGCCTAGAAATCCACCATGCGTTAGATGTGATTTTCTTTGTTTGTATGTTATCTGTTCCCTTTAGAACCGTGATTAATTAGTGTAGGGACCAACTCTGTGTCTGGCAGAGGTCAGTGTACAAGGCAGAAGGCATTGATGCACAGACTCAGCTAAAACGTATCCAGGTTAAGTGTATATCTGTGCCCCACTAGTACACATGGCCTGATACAGAGGGTAGCTGGAAAATCTATGTATCAAGAATTTTAAGTCGAGCAGGGGATCGAGCGGTGCTTACACTGGTCACGGGACACAACTGGACACAATCTAATCTGGTCACTGGTCAACCATAGATTACTTTCACAGCATCAGCTGGCAATACGTATTTCTACACCAGGGGCCGTATATATACAGACGCCAAGTTAACCGATAAGACGTGTGTAGTCAGTGAATCATTATACAAGGTTGCCAACTCAGATTAATTTTTTTTACTGAACTTTTGCGGACGTATGTAGAAGTACCCAAACCGACTCCGATCCTAATGCGCAGAACGTTTTAGGCAATTTTTTAAGTGGTCTTTATGCAGTCAACATCTTGATTTGGAATAAAAGATGGAAAGTATGAGATAAGGTTCTCCATCTCCTGTTGTGTGACTGTATGCCCATGAGCAATTGGGTCCAAAGATGACAAGGCTCTCAAAAAAGTGTTTCGGAGTGGCAGTTTCTCTTGCAGATATTTGCCACAGACAAGAAATGTGGTCTTCAATTGCTGTAAAAAGGCACCTCTGTCTTTGGGGTTTAACTTTGCCAATTGGTTTTTCACTTGACTCCCTCTATATATAGCATTTAATGGGCAATGTAGGCTTCTTTTTTCTTTTTTTTTTAATGGAAATTTTACGGAGATTTACAGAGATTTTCAAACTTACGGATTTCCATAAATTTACGGAAAATCGGCAACCTTGACACTAACTCGATTCAGGAGTACAAATGGGTACCAGATCTCAAATGAGACAATCATGTGTAGATTATAAATGTAGAGAGATTTTAAATGAACGAAAAATGTAATTATAATAAAAATTGTAAGTGGTCGGTAGAAAGTTTTTTAAAGGTGGTTGGTATAGGGTACAAGGTCAGTCCTCCCTGTCATGAACAAGAGGTGGACTAGACTCTAAATGAATGAAAATGTAATTATAGAGTCTAATTTAAATTATAAGTGGTCGGTAGGTTTTTTAAGGCGGTCGGTATCGGGTACAATAGACCTGTCGGTATGGGCTACATAGGCCAATCAGTCTACACCCCACCGTCCTCCCCGTCAAAACAAACACGTGGACCCTGAGAGTGAAGCACTTTCGCTTTAACACTACTCTACCATGAACTTCCTTCCTATTTTTGGCAGTTAATGACATTAAAATTAATTTAAAATTGTATTTTTGGCTTATTTAAACAGTGGGGTCAGATCTGCGCAACTGATAAGGAAAGTAGGTTGCGCTCACCTGACTGTCCAAAACAATTGATTTCTTTCAAAAAATGACGCGTCTCAATACTGTAAAGTTATCAACAGTTATCTCATATATGTTCTTTACAGAGATAAATGACCTGGCCATTCATATTTTATCTTAATGTTATTTCTTTGTCGAAAAATGTAAAAAATCTTGGTTTTATTTTAGACACTGTCTTACCATGGACAACCAAATAAATAAGATCATGAATTTTGACCTACATAGGATTTAAAAATTGAAGCAATATATCTTCCCCTTTATTAATTGAAAACTGTTGTTGCGATTGCATCATTGATTTTGTCACGTTTAGACTATACTATTGTAATTCACTGCTCGCTGGCCTTCCTGACACAAAAATCAATAAACTTCAAAGAGTTCAAAACAGAGCAGCCAGGCTAGTTCGGGGTTTTGGACACTTCGACAAAACTAGCACAAAAGAAATGTTTCATACTTTACACTGGCTTCCGGTTAGGGCCAGAATTGACTACAAAATTGCACTCCTTTGTTTCAACGCGCTTAATTCACGTTCACCTGGTTATATCATTGAATCAATCACCTATACCCCCTTTTGGCAACTCAGGTCATCCGATCGCCACCTTCTGATATGGCGATCGGTCATTTATGAAAATGAGTCCATCTGTTTGGAATTCCCTTCCCCCAGTGGTAAGGCTTGCGAGCTGTGAGTCAAGCTTTAAAAGGGAGCTCAAAACTCACCTGTTTATATAATATCTAGTTGCTATATATGTGTTGATTGTTACGTTATTGAATGTGTTTTAGATTTGAATTTAGATTTTTAGTTAATATGTAAAAAATAGTGTGTGTAAAGTCAGAGCAGACGAGATGGCCATTCTGCGCAACGATAATCTGTTTATAACCGTTTTCCTACGACCCGGGGCAAAAGAATTCCACTTTTCGGAAGTAAAACTAGACCAGGTCGAAAGTGAAACCGGACCAGGTTTGGAGGTGGATCACATGATTTTGCCGAGCTGCCACTTTGGGATGCGCGAGGATAACATTTCGATTCGTTAATCTAGATCAAAAGTTAAAGATTCACTGGAGTCAAACGGGAGTAAGATTAGTTGTTTTTTGTAGGTTTTACCTGGTGATTATATGGAGCTCTTTGGGTTGCGCATTCACAACAATTTTGAACAATAATAGTGTGCAACTTTTACTTTTATGCCCACGCCAAAAAACACGGGCCCCAAAACACTCGCGATCATACAATGAATATATATATGAAAAAAAAATGGGGTGAACGTGGAAAAGTGAACACGTGAAAACTCAACAACAGTAACAGACACTTTTAAAATTTAAAAGTAAAAGGCTTTAAAAACATATATTTAGGATAATTATTTAGCATCAAAATCGAAATCAAGATTCAACTTGAATTTCAAGTATTCAATCGATTTAATTTCAATTAAAGTAGAGTCGGGGAAATTGGCCACATTTTGGTTGTCAGGGAAATTGGCCGTCTAAAAATAACCCCTTGTAATGGAACAGTCTGGCACCCCTACTTTCCGATTAGTCCAATCTAGTGTGAACTGACGTCACAAGATGTCACTCACACAGTGTTTACGTTCGCCATCAGTTGCCAAATTTTGCCCGCCGTTTTTTGTCACGTACATCAATATTGCCTCGCACTCCTTCATTTAAATCAGACCCTGATTGTTTTAACTCCAGATTATCTTATTTATTACCTTTACATTTCGTGTTCAATTTTATCATTAGAAACGTTTCCATTTAATTGTATTTAATTTTTTCCTCCGCCATAAAACGTTTCGGGGAAATTGGCCGGCCTTGTCGGGGAAATTGGCTGCCTACTTTTCAATACAACTTGATTGATTTGATTCTTTCAATTTAAAATTGTTTACACCTTTTACATTTTTTCTACACCATGCCAAAAACACATAAAGGTATTTATAGGAGTAAACATACAGATGAAGACATTGTGAAGGCCATGGATGCCATGCAGCACTATGGTGCTATAATTGCTTCTGCTGCCCGCCAGCACAAATATAGCCCTACTTCAAAGACAGGAATTTTATGTAAATGGACGGTCTGTCCTCCTAGGGAAAAAGGATGACCAAACCAACAAAAGAACAAACAAACAAAAAGAATACAAAACACATTTTTTTTTTTTTTTAAATATATATCAATATATATATATATATTACTAACAACAAATAATAATGAGACAAAAGCCATAATTTTCAAGCGGCCAATTTCCCCGAAGGCCCCGCCAATTTCCTCTGCCTCTGCCTCTACAGTACAGTCTACAGACAGGCACAGACAGGTGGCCAATTTCCCCGATGGATATTAATATTATTACTTTACTAAAGTATTCGACTCTATAGGTTTAGTAACTATTATATAAATAAACGTGATGCAAATCAACCCCAAAAGGATATAATATAGATTGGCCAGGTTTTACTTTGATGTTTGTATTTTACTACTGGTAACTGCCGTACAGCCAATTGACCGACACATGTTTCATGTGTGTGTGTCAAAAGTCGGCCAATTTCCCCGAATCTACTCTGACTAATAATAATAATGCTAATATTAATAATATAGACTATGACTAGAAGTAGAAGTAGAAGATAGTCTACTTACTTAGTACTACTCTACTCTTCTACTTCTAGTGCAGTCTTAGTCTTAGTACTAGTACTACTAATCTAAGTAAGACTACTTATACTTATAACTTATATTATATACTTTTAAAACTAGTTAAATCTCTGCCTGAGTCTGAGCCTGACCTGATTTACTTGTAGCTTTCGTGGGTTGACTGGCTTCAACAATGCCCCTTTTGGCCAATCGAGCTAGAAGAGCTGCAGGAAGAGGCATCGTTTTCACCTTGAAGAAAACAAAAGGCAAAATATATATATAGTCTAATATATTGAGTAGGATCCAAACGCTGAATTGAGAATTGTTCTATATTTCGTTATTCGGCAGCAGCAGCAGGAGACTGCAACAAAGTTTTACAAATTTAATCGTCTACATCGTATTTCGCTTTTTATTTTTATGTGAAAGATTTTTTTTAAACGCTGAAATTTATTGTAAAAAATAATATAGATCTAGACTCGTTTTTCTCATCGTTAAGTTTCAGCTTGTTCTCATGTCCCTTTTAAAATAAATTCATGCACGCAATTTTCGATATCAAATTTTGATGATGCCCCAGATTCATTATTGAGGAATATAAAGTTGTGTGTCACCAACATGAAGATTTCAATTCAAGTCAATATTTCAATATCAAACTTTCTTTCTTTCTTCTCCCCTCCAAATTTGATATTATGAATAGAAGTCCCGCGTTCAGAAGATGTTGATAATAAAAATGAAATTATGTATCATTTAGTTAGCAGGGGGTGGTGGGTGCATCATTCATAGATCAAGGCATCCCGCAATTTAATAAATAACCAAAATAACCAAAAAAATAATGTGATGCAAATGCAAGGTCAGGTGAGTAGGGTGGGTGAAGCAAGACCGAGGTGTTATTGCTCTTTTAAATACAGAATTGTGACCCTTGCTTTGTGTGGAGCCGCCTTGTCGTGCAGGAGCAGCCTATTCTAATTCCGGGCCTATTAATGACTGCTCATCCAAGTCGCTTTTGAGCTGGGGCAGAATGACTGTGCAGTAATACTGAGCGGTCATTCTAGTAGTGGGGGGCATGACCTCGACTACAAAGGGGCCTAGATAGTTAGGGAAGAAAGAGAAAAGTCTCTTTTAAAATTGATTTTTTTACAAGAATCGAGGGTCTGTCATCTTTTTCATCCACTAATACATGTTAGATTGTTTTGATGGAGTACCAAATTGCGATGTGTATGCCTCATCCTCTGTGTAAGCATCGGTGACTGGTAAAGGGCCGTGTGCATAGCGTTCGCTATGGCCGTGTGGGATCAAGATCAAATTGATTAAGTGGCAATTCGGACCCTTTCTGATTCTTGAGATGTGCACTTAAAATGCAGGGTACCCATCTTGCACATATTGCTCTCCATACATTGTTCTAATAAGGGAGGACCATTACAGGGGTCATCTTGAATATCATAATTTGGGTCTGAGACTGACTTTATTTGTCCGAAATTAAATTGCACCAAGTGGACAAGCAGATTCAACACATACTTTCTCAAATTATTATGGATTTTCTTTACGGCGTCTCTGAGCTTTGTCCTTATAAAAATGTAGAAACGAAAACTCCACGATTTTTAGGCTTAGTCAAAAACAACACTTTTATCATCTCAGCGTGACGTAATGTGTAGCAAAAGAGTCTTGATCTATAATTAAATGAGATTCAAGACCTTTTCAAAGACATATTATGGAATGGCCCTTGTATTGCTGTAAAGCGAAATCCGCTGACTAGTGAGGACCAAGATTTTCGATTTCACATTTTATTTTTCATCAATTCTAGTTAATCTAAAAGAAGGGCGGCGCGTTTCAATAAAATTATCGACTCTATCCATCATGTACAATTCGGTTGAATAAAACGTTGGAATACTGAGACAGCCGTTCATCGGTATATCAAATTGTTCTGTAAGAAAATTTCTAAGGCGTGTGTGTGAGTGTCTGTGAGTGCGTGCGTGTGAGTGTGTGTGTATGTGGGGGGGGGGGGGGCGAGTATGTATTTGTGTTGGGCAGGAGAACCCAAGATTATAATAATAATAACTGGCATTTTTTTTTAAATATAGCGGTCATCCATGATCATCACCATACTCTAAGCGCTTTACAGTAGCACATTTACCCCGGGTAAGCAACGAGACACTCAACACTTAATACACCACATGCTGCTTGTTAGGCGCGAATACAGTTTTTGGTCAAGGACAAACGCTGCTTACAACCGAGGGGATCTCCGAATTTAACGTCCGTCTCCGATAGGACGAGGTAAGCAGGACAAAGTGTCTTACCTAAGGACACAAGCGCCGGCGAACCAATACATTTCATTATGTATATCTATATTTTTGTCGCCAACAAGTTTAAAACCCAAGTGGTCACCCGTCTATTCACTGGCTACGATAGACGTGGCTTGTCAACAACAACAGTCGAGTCGTGCTCATTGCTCGGCCACCAACGCCCCCATTATGGACATCACATTCCATCATCTCTTTTGCTTTTTGCGGTATCACTGTCACTATGAAATTAGTCAGTCGCAATATGTCATATATAATATATTTGTTTCCAAATAAATTAATTATTCCTAATTATTATTATTCTATCTGTTCTTACTTATTCTAAAGTTGACCTCACTAAAAAATAACAAACCAACTAAATGGATGACGCTAACGAACTTGAACTCAATGATCTTAAAAAGGGCGACAAACCACCTACATAATACTATGATGTAGTTGCCTCCCCTGATTCCCTCCCCTCCCCATCTACGAGTACCCTGGAAGATCAAAAAGCATCTTCGCATCGACTATCTCGTCCCTCGTCTCCCATCCTGTTACCCCCACCTCCTCGGTGTTCGACAGTTAAGATCGACGAAGTTCGACGCACGCAAGTTCGGCATCTAGTCCCACCCATTTTGGGCCAAAGCAAGGCCTTCTATATATTATACTGATCACGTTTAAAAACGCACCACTAACAAAAATCCGATATTTTGAAAACCTCCAATGCTATTTCGCCCATGATTACACCACGTGGCATCCATGTTGTGAGTGTTTATTCACTGCATTTTTATTGTTTTTTATGCATAAACTAGGCCAGTAGATAAGCAGCCATTAAGATCACGTTTTAAACATGTGCAATTAAATGAGTTGATAAAAACGTCTACTTTTTTGCCCACAACATGTGTAATGGGCTCTAATTTGAAAAGTTGACTTTTCATTTCGTTGCATTGCAAATTAACACTAAAAAACAATGTCTGTTTAAAATTATGGCCAGCGTAATTCCACCATTGGGCTTATTGAATCAGGTATTTCATCATGAGGAGTTGCTATGAGAGTTAATTGTTACCACAGCACCCTGACAAGGCTGGTAGAATGTCACAATGCTATTGGTAGCGTTCGGTCTCGACAGCGCAAAACCAGTCACGTGTGACACCTAACGCATAAGACCGTCATATTGTTCTCACCCATCTGCGCAACCGATGCCAAACTAAGCGTAAAATGGCAGCTAGGGTCAATGGCAACAGAGGCCTAGGGCATGGAAAAAACCATCTGCAATAAACTGAGGAACGCGGGACTAAATTGCAGAAGACCCTTGAGCGTCGCCGTATGTGCCGTCAATGAGCTCGTTAACATCAAAACTGGACCCAACATGTTTATAATTCTGTGCACTACCCAAACGAGATTTAATGTTTTGTCATGCGGATGGACGAGTTTGAATTTGGAGACGGCAAAGTGAAAAATGCGCTACAAAATGCGTCACAGAGCGCGATCATTACGGAGGAGGAAGTGTGCACTCTTGTGGAGGTATCCGATGCCATAATTGGAAACCTTTACATGTGTTACAATGACGCGTTACCGCACACACCTACATGGATAAAGTCATTACGTCAACATCATCGCACTATTTCAGGCCCCGAAAGGCTTTGGTTTTCGAGCAGGATAACGCCCGTCCTAATACCGTTCGATTAACCATGGACGCAATTCGGTAGCAGGATTTCAATTTGTTGAATTGACCACCATATTTGTTGAATATGTCGCCAATTGAACATCTCTGCTCTGGGATGATCTTGGTCGACGAGTGCACAACAACAGTGTCATTGACACCCCTCAACAAAGGGAGCAGCGCTACACGAGGCATTGCTGAATATCCCCCAGAGTGGCTCATCAGATCCATGCGGAAGAAAGTTCAATGCTTGCCTTGATTCCAGAGGGGCTCACACGCGTTATTCAAGCATTTAAAGTCAGTCTCAACCAGATCTAGTGGAGCAGTTTGCTGAAGCCTTCGAGCAAGAATTGGCGCTCCACAGCCAGGAGACTCTGCCACGGATAATTGGGACGTCCTGCGAGACACCATGCACCGCACAGCCTTGGTCACCTTTGGGAAGAAAACCCTCAAGTCACACGATTGGTTTGAGGCCAAGTCGACAGAGAGTACTGGACAGAACTGAGCGTGAACATCCAGACGGCTGCTGCAACAGAAAACATCGGGGCTATGTACGATGGCATCAAGAAGGCTTTGGGACCAGTTCAGAGCAAGACGACCCCCCTTAAATCCT
>JARFNW010128352.1:0-11768 GCA_031763155.1 Dirona albolineata | reverse complement strand
AGTACATGCACATGTTTTTATTATCTTCAATCATTAAAACTTCAACATTTTAATTCGGCCATATCTAACTAGTGTGATGGCCCAAAGCCTGTACAACGCAGATGGGAATATCGACCGGTATCGATTAAATTATTCTGTCGGGGAGCGGCGGTGAAACGTGGCTACCTGCACTGGTCTGAGAAGTAGTAAAGTTCACCCCTTTGCCTTTGATAACAAAAGAAATTCAGTGACCGTGAAACGTGGTGCAGCCTATTATTTATAATTAATAATCATTCAATATAAAGCAATGCTTCATGATATTTTTTCTTTTTCTTATTCTTTAATCAACAAGTTTCAATGTTTATATCTAACTGACACCAAAAAAAAGGTCTACCTACAAATAATACATTATAAGTTGCAACTGCCTAGGCCTATCTAGACTTACCTAGATCAGTTTTATCTCGTTTTTTTATGTTGTAAGCAATCTCAACATTCATTGTATACCTACAACTACTAAAACAAGGTTTGTTCGATTGCATTGTCAAATTCAATTCAAGTTAGCATGGTTTGCCTCTGTTCATTTTCTTTACAATTTGGAAAAAATCTGACGTCCTTTTAATTTAAATGATTGATGGAACAGTCATTCTGTTTCAGGAACAACATTTTGAACCGAATGCAAACAACTTTTAAATACAACATACAGTTACAGAAAGCAAAAGTAGAAACGTCCATGATTTGACATAAACTAATCGACCAAGATCAAGTTTGGAAGCTTCACATTAATATATCAATTAGCGATTTCAAGAAAAATAAGGACAAGTAAAACAAACAAACCCCCATGTGTGTGATTTGAAATTATTTTTTGCTGGCATCGATACAAATACAAATTCATTTAAAATAAAAAATGAAGGCAATGTTTTTGTATTAATAATTAGCAAGGTAATATTATTAATGCATTTGTCATCATATCGATTGTTCACCAATAACTTTCATCTTGAGTCAATAGCAGCAGACACTGCATGGCATGCGATACCAAATCAAATTTATGTAGACTTAGTAGGGACCACTGCCACTAGCACTACTACTACCATGACGAGAAGTTTTCTGATTTTTTATTTTTTTTATCAAGAAACAAAGTGAACAGTGAAGTTAACTTTTCTAATTCCATTTGTGCAGTATATTAAAAGACACTACCAACTTCTATTTCCTGTCACATTTTTCCGATTCATGCTGACGGACGAATGTCGGGGGCCAGCTACTGACACTGACAGCCAACAACACAACAGTGACAACAGGCAAAAAATCGTCAAATTGACATCAGTCAATACCACCAAACATACCAATTGTTAATTTGGATTATTGTTGAGGGTACGGATGCAAAGGAAGACCAGGTAAATGTACGGTTTAGGTAAATTTATTCCCGTTGGCCTAGTAGTATCGTAATCGTTAATTTATTACGAATAGTAATCATTCCTATTAATTTGTATTTATTTTGAAAAAAAACGTAACTTGTTTTTGGGCATTTTTTTATTTGGTTAGAGGGGTTTTCTTCGTTGTTTTTTTGTGCGGTTTTAGATGATCTGTTGCTGGTTTTTTTCCAAGGGGGTAGTACTAGTTAGTTCTGCTTTTTTCCAAAAGGGGAAATAGTAATAATAGTGTAATAAATAGGAATGATTACTAATAGTAATACTATATTGCTACTATTCAAACGAAATTAACGATACGACGATACTACTAATAATAATAATAATACTAATAATACTAGACCAATGGGAATAAATATACCCAAACTCCAAACAGTACATTTACCGAAGACCAACTATTATCTACATAAATTTTTACACTACTACTATTGACTCCCCAGCCCAACATATTTTCACTATCAACAATGTGTTACAATACAACCAACAGTCCAATCTGGTCTGATTTTCTACTCCCACCCCACCACTCCACTTTTGTTGGAGTGTTTTTGTCTTTAGTCTAAAGAAAGCTGAAAAGAATTGACATTTTCCAAACAGATTAGTTATTGAAAAAAGTCTACTGAATCTCTCTTAGAAACATTAGCGAAAGAATACTGGCAAAAATAATGTGTCACCTTTGACTTTTGTTTACGCTTCATGCGCTTCTCTTCATCATCAAAATCAAAGCTTGGTGGCTGCACTGGAGATCTGAAGCCGAAAGCAAAAACCATGAATGCACAAACCAGTACGCCTACGACTGGTAGTGCAACATGCGGTGCCATTAGCTCCACTAATTCCATCGTGATTTTACCTAAATAAAATGCTAATTCAGTTGGAAATAAATAAAATATGGACACTAATTTTCAAGTCTCTTGTTTTCATCCACCATATAGAGTGAAGATGATGCTGACGTCGCTTGTGTTGTCGTCATCAAAAACTGTGTACGTGTGCCTTTCGTGAAAATATTCTTAAATATTTATTTTTATTTATTTTTAAAACATCATCTTTCTATTATTATTTGAGGATCATAATTCATACAAAATTTAAAAAAAGATAAATATTGAATTATGATCTAATAAACAAGATCATGGTGAAGAGTTCCAAAGTGCCATGACGTAACGAAGTTTGTTTACTACATGATGGCGACATTGGGAAGGGAAAGACGCTGAATCATTTCCAAAAGATAAGGTATGACACTTCTAGACATTGAAATCAAGAACGAACAGGCCAGTAACATGATGAATCGTCATCACTATAACATTTTGTCACAGTGTGGTTATATAGGGTTCTGACTAATCTAGATTATAATTATACATTATTATTATTTATCATTCTCATTCTCATTCTCACCTCACAACTCACTCTCACTTGTGTTGTTGTGTTGTTACACTGTTACTGTTATTGTTACTGTTTTTGTTGTACTAAAACTACAATGATTCCCAATGTACTGTGCTGTCACTGTCACAACACTGGACTGGACACACTGACTGAGACTGACGCCAACACAGGGAGAGAGTGAGAGAACAGTTCAGTCTCAGTAAACAATATAATATCAATGTGTGAATGTGTGTGTGTAAGTGTAGTACTAGTAGTAGTTAGTAAAGTAGTAAGTAGTGTTAGTATGAAAAGCACGGGAAAATGGTGTAGCTTCAAATCAAGACAAGTAACAAAACAAAAGTAAAAGAACGTTTCGGGTCTCCCCTTCATCAGCAAACAAACGATCTAGAAAAAATACAAAACACTATGGCTCAAAAAGTCAGAAAAAAGTATAGTACTAGTAGTTGACTAGTACTGTCTTGATTTGAAGCTACACCATTTTTTCACGTGCTTTTCATACCTTCCCCATTTGGATTTTTAGCTTCTGGCAGCCTTCATTCCTCTTAGTAAACAATAGTAGTAGACTAGTAATGACATGAGGGTTGCTAGAATTAGAATCTAATTCTAATAATCCGAATAAAAATAAAAGTAATGAAAGAAAAGATAGTGGTGTGTATCTAAATCTAGTGGAGTCAAAGTCAAAGGCAAAACATTTAAATTTAATGTAGCGTAGTGACAATTGGCACTGAGTGACTCAGTGACAATGACAATAACACTGCAAAGCGTCAATTGACACCGAGCGGTATCGAGGCACTCGGTCACAATTGACAATAACACACGTAATCGTCAATTGGAACTGCGCGGAATCGAAGTTACTGTTATCCATCACTTACTTACTTTGTCCTCTTGGTGCCATGGGGCACATATAAGGCTTCTATTATAAGACATTTCCAATCCAGCCGGTTGGCCGCTTTTCTATTTACAGTCTCCCATGTGAGATCTGCCTCCAGGAGATCCATGCTGACAGTTCGTCGCCATGTCTCCCTGGGTCGGCCCCTCTTTCTCCTTCCATCAGCTGTCCAGTTTAGAGCTGTTTTTGGTAAAGCATGTTGGTCCATCCTTACAATATGACCAAGCCATCGCCATCTTCTTTTGATCAGCATTTCTACACTGGAGCAGTTGGATTTTTCCAAAAGGTCTTTTGTGCTGATCTTATTTGGCCAGAATATGCCATGAATCCTTTTAAGGCATTTGTTTTGGAAGGTTTCCAAACTGTTGATGATCCGTGCTGTTACCTTCCAACATTCACTTCCATACAGCAATACTGACAATAGGGGCACATTAAAACAGGAGACACATTCTAATAGACGACACATTAAAAAAAGAGGCCCATTCCAATAGAGGGCACATTCTAAAAATGGACACATGGAGATGGCTTGCTCAACTATGATATTATGGTCATGTTGAATCCATTACAACTTGACTTAAATGACGCCTACTTTTAAAAGAAAAATTCCATTTCTTTGTTAGCCGACATGATATTTTCCTGCGTTAGAATATGTCCAATCGGGCGACATATACTTTCCAGAAAACATATGTGAAATAAAAATCCCTTGCAAATTGGTGTCAAAAAGATCCAACACTTGTGACGTTACATATCATATTCTTACCATTAGTTTTGATCAAACATTTGCTTAAGTTTGATCAAAACTCTTGCAAAAAAAAAGATATTCAACGACATTCGTACAGCATCCAATGTCACTCGGGAACAGTATCCGATGACACTTGGGCACAATATCCGATGTCACTCGGGAACAGTATGCAATGACACTCGTGCAGTATCTAATGTCACTTGGGAACAGTATCCGATGTCACTCGTGCAGTATTCAGTGACACTCGGGCACAGTATCCAACAACATTCGTACAGTATCCAATGTCACTTGGCAACAGTATCCGAAGACACTTGGGCACAGTATCCAATATCACTCGGAAACAGTATGCAATGACACTCGTGCAGTATCTAATGTCACTCGGGAACGGTATCCAATGCAATGCCACTCGTGCAGTATTCAATGTCACTCCGGAACAGTATCCGATGACACTCGCGCAGTATCCAATACCACACGTGTCCAACTACGCTCGTACACAGTATCCAACCACACTCATACACAGTATCCAACGACACTCGTACACAGTAACCAAACATACTCGTACACGGTATCCAACCACACTCTCACACAGTATCCAACGACACTTGTAAACAGTAACCAAACACACTCGTACACAGTATCCAACCACACTCTCACACAGTTTCCAACCACACTAATACACAGTATCCAACCACACTCATACACAGAATCCAACAACACTCATACACACTATCCAACCACAGTCGAACACAGTATCAAATCACACTCATACACAGTATCCAACCACACTCATACACAGTATCCAACGACACTCATACACAATATCCAACCACACTCGTACACAGTTTCCAACCACACTCATACACAGTATCCAACCACACTCATACACAATATCCAACCTCACTAATACACAGAATCCGATTACACTCGTACACAGTATCCGATAACACTAATACACAGTATCCAAAGACACTCGTACACAGTATCTAAACACACTCATACACAGTATCAGACCACACTCGTACACAGTATCCAGCGACACTTGTACACAATAACCAACGACACTCATACGCAGCATCCAACCACACTCGTACAAAGTATCCAACAACACTCATACACAGTATCCAACGACACTCGTACACAGTATCCAACGACACTTGTACACAGTATCCAACGACACTTGTACACATTATCCAACGACACTCATACACAGTATCCAACGACACTTGAACACAGTATCCAACGACAGTCGTACACAGTATCCAACGACACTTGTACACAGTATCCAACGACACTTGTACACAGTATCCAACGACACTTATACACAGTATCCAACGACACTTATACACAGTATCCAACGACACTTATACACAGTATCCAACGACACTTGTACACAGTATCCAACGACACTCATACACAGCATCGAACGACACTTATACACAGTATCCAACGACAGTCGTACACAGTATCCAACGAAATTTGTACACAGTATCCAACGACACTCGTACATAGTATCCAACCACACTCATACACAGTATCCAACGACACTCGTACACAGTATTCAACGACACTTGTAAACAGTATCCAACCACACTCATACACAGTATCCAACCACACTCATACACAGTATCCAACGACACTCGTACACAGTATCCAACGACACTCGCACACAGTATCCAACGACACTCATACACAGTATCCAACCACACTCATACACATTATCCAACCACACTCATACACAGTATTCAACCACACTCATACACAGTATCCAACCACACTCATACACAGTATCCAACCATACTCGTACACAGTATCCAACCACACTCATACACAGTATCCAACGACATTCGTACACAGTATCCAGCCACACTCATACACAGTATCCAACGACACTCGTACACAGTATCCAACGACACTAATACACAGTATCCAACGACACTCATACACAGTATCCAACGACACTCGTACACAGTATCCAACCAAACTCATACACAGTATCCAACCACACTCATACAAAGTATCCAACGACAATCGTACACAGTATCCACACCCATACACAGTATCCAACGACACTTGTTCACAGTATCCAACCACACTCATACACAGTAGCCAACCACACTCATACACAGTATCCAACAACACGCACACAAAGTAGCCAACCACACTCGGGCACAGCTTCCAACCACACTCGTACACAGTATCCAACCACACTCGTACACAGTATCCAACGACAATCATACACAGTATCCAACGACAGTCGTACGCAGTATCCAACCACACTCGTACACAGTATCCAACGATACTCGTACACATTATCCAACCTCACTCGGGCACAGTACCAACGATACTCGTACACAGTATCCAACGACACTCGTACACAGTATCCAACCACACTCATACACATTATCAAAGACACTCGTACACAGTATCCAAAGACACTCATACACAGTATCCAACGACACTCGTACAGAGTATCCAACAACACACATACACGGTATCCAACGACTTTCATACACAGTATCCAACGACAGTCGTACACAGTATCCAACGACACTTGTACATAGTATCCAACGACACTTGTACACAGTATCCAACCACACTCATACACAGTATCCAACCACACTCATACACAGTAGCCAACCACACTCATACACAGTATCCAACGACACTCATACACAGTATCCAACGACACTTGTACACAATATGCAAACCACACTCATACCCAGTATCCTACCTCACTCGTACAGAGTATCCAACGAGACTTTTACACAGTATCCAACGACACTCATACACAGTATCCAACCACACTCGGGCACATTATCCAGCCACACTCATACACAGTATCCAACCACACTCATACACAGTATTCAAAGACACCCATACACAGTACCAACGACACTCATCATACACATTATCCAACGACACTCATCCACCGTATCAAACGACACTCATACACAGTATCCAACGACACTCGTACACAGTATCCAAAGACACTCATGCACAGTATCCAACCACACCCGTACACAGTATCCAACGATACTCATACACAGTATCCAACGACACTCCTACACAATATCCAACGACACTCGCACACAGTATCCAACGACACTCGTACATATTATCCAACGACACTCATACAGAGTATCCAACCACACTCGTACACAGTATCCAACGATACTCATACACAGTATCCAACGACACTCATACACAGTATCCAACCACACCCGTACACAGTATCCAATGATACTCATACACAGTATCCAACGACACTCGTGCATAGTATCCAACAACACTCGCACACAGTATCCAACGACACTCGTACACATTATCCAACGACACTCATACACAGTATCCAACCAAACTCGTACACAGTATCCAACGATACTCATACACATTATCCAACGACACTCGTACACAGTATCCAACCACACTCGTACACAGTATCCAACGAACCTCATACACGGTATCCAACGACACTCGTACATATTATCCAACGACACTCGGGCACAGTACCAACGACACTCGTACACAGTATCCAACGACACTCGTACACAGTATCGAACAACACTCGTACACAGTATCCAACCACACTCATACACAGTATCAAAGACACTCGTACACAGTATCCAACGACACTCATACACAGTATCCAACGACACTCGTACACAGTATCCAACAACACTCATACACAGTGTACAACGACTTTCATGCACAGTATCCAACGACACTCGTACACAGTATCCAACGACACTCATACACAGTATCCAACGACACTTATACACAGTATCCAATGACACTCATACACTTTATCCAACGACACTTATACACAGTATCAAACGACACTTATACACAGTATCCGACCACACTCATACACAGTATCCAACAACACTTATACACAGTATCCAACGACACTTATACACAGTATCCGACCACACTCATACACAGTATCCAACAACACTTGTACACAGTATCCAACGACACTCATACACAGTATCCAACGACACTTATACACAGTATCCAAAGAAACTCATACACTTTATCCAACGACACTTATACTCAGAATCGAACCACACTCATACACAGTATCGAACGACACTTATACACAGTATCCAACGACACTTATACACAGTATCCAACGACACTCATACACAGTATCCAACGACACTCATACACAGTATCCAACAACACTCATACAATGTATCCGACGATACTCATACACAGTATCCAACGACACTCGTACACAGTATCCAACGACACTCATACACAGTATCCAACGACACTTGTACACAGTATCCAATGACACTCATACACAGTATCCAACCACACTCATACACAGTATCCAATGACACTCGTACACAGTATCCAACGACACTCATCATACACATTATCCAACGACACTCGTACATAGTATCCAACGACACTCATCATACACAGTATCCAACCACACTCATACACAGTATCTAACCACACTCATACACAGTATCCAACGACACTCGAGCACAGTATCCAACCACACTCGGACACAGTATCCAACGACACTCATACACAGTATCCAACGACTCTCATACACAGTATCCAACCATGCTTATACACATTATCCAGTACACTCGTACACAGTATCCAACGACACTCATACACAGTATCAAACCACACTCATACACAGTATCCAACCTCACTCATACACAGTATCAAACCACACACATACACAGTATCCAACGACACTTGTACACAGTATCCAACGACACTTGTACACAATAACCAACGACACTCATACACAGTATCCAACAACACTCGTTCACAGTATCAAACCACACTCGTACACAGTATCCAACGAAACTCGTACACAGTATCCAACGACAATCATACACAGTATCCAACGACACTCCTACACAGTATCCAACGACACTCATAATCAGTATCCAACGAAACTCATACACAGTATCCAACCACATCGGACACAGTATCCAACGACACTCATACATTGTATAGAACGACACTCATACACAGTATCCAACGAAACTCATACATTGTATAGAACGACACTCATACACAGTATCCAACGACACTCATACACAGTATCAAACGACACTCATACACAGTATCCATCGACACTCATACACAGTATCAAACAACACTCATACACAGTATCCAACGACACTCATACACAGTATCCAACCAGACTCGTACACAGTATCCAACGACACTCATACACATTATCCAACCACACTCGTAGATAGTAGCCAATCACACTCATACAGAGTATCCAACGACACTCATACACAGTATCTAACAACACTCATTCACAGTATCCAACGACACTCATTCACAGTATCCAACAACACTCATACACATTATCCAACGACACTCATCATACACATTATCCAACCACACTCATACACGGTATCCAACCACACTCATACACAGTATCCAACGACACTCGTACACAGTATCCAACGACACTCATACACAGTATCCAACCACACTTGAACACAGTATCCAATGACACTCATACACAGTACCCAACCACACTCATACACTGTATCCAACGACACTCATACACAGTATCCAAACACACTCATACACAGTATCAAACGACACTCGTACACAGTATCCAACGACACTCATCATACACATTATCCAACCACACTCATACACAGTATCCAACCACACTCATACACAGTATCCAACGACACTCGTACACAGTATCCAACGACACTCATCATACACATTATCCAACGACACTCGTACATAGTATCCAACAACGACACACATAGACAGTATCCAAATACACTCATACACAGTATCCAACGACACTTATACACAGTATCTATCCACACTAATACACAGTATCCAACGACATTCGAGCACAGTATCCAACCACACTCGAGCACAGTATCCAACCACACTCGGACACAGTATCCAACGACACTCATACACAGTATCCAACCACACTCATACACAGTATCCAACCACACTCGTACACAGTATCCAACCAAACTCGTACACAGTATCCAACCACACTCATACACAGTATCCAACCACACTCATACACAGTATCCAACCACACTCATACACAGTATCCAACCACACTCGGGCACAGTATCCCACAACACTCATACACAATATCCAACCACAGTCGAACACAGTATCAAACCACACTCATACACAGTATCCAACCGAACTCCTACACAGTGTCCAACGACACTCATACACAATATCCAACCACACTCGTACACAGTATCCAACCACACTCGTACACAGTATCCAGCCACACTCATACACAGTATCCAACCACACTCATACACAATATCCAACCTCACTAATACACAGTATCCGATGACACTCGTACACAGTATCCAATCACACTAATTCACAGTATCCAACGACACTCGTACACAGTATCTAAACACACTCATACACAATTTCAGACTACACTCCTACATAGTATCCAACGACACTCATACACAGTATCCAACGACACTCATACACAGTTGGACACTGTCTATGAGTGTGGTTGGATTATGTGTACGAGTGTGGTTAGATATTGTGTACAAGTGTGGTTGGCTACTGTCTATGAGTTTGGTTGGATACTCATACACAGTATCGAACAAAAATCATACACAGTATCCAACCACACTCATACACAGTATCCAATGACACTGGTATACAGTATCCAATGACACTCGTACACAGTATCCAAATGACACACGTACACAATATCCAACGACACTCGTACACAGTATCCAACGACACTCGTACACAGTATCCAACCACACTCATACACATTATCCAACCACACTCATACACAGTATCCAACCACACTCGTACACAGTATCCAACGACACTCGGGCATAGTATCCAACCACACTCATACACAGTATTCAACCACACTCATACACAGTATCCAACCACACTCGGGCACAGCATCCAACCACACTTGTACACAGTATCTAACCACACTAGTACACAGCATCCAACCACACTCGGGCACAGCATCCAACCACACTCATACACAGTATCTAACCACACTAGTACACAGTATCCAACCACACTCGGGCACAGCATCCAACCACACTCATACACAGTATCTAACCACACTAGTACACAGCATCCAACCACACTCGTACACAGTAGCCAATGACACTTGTACACAGTAGCCAATGACACTCATACACAGTATCCAACCACACTCATACACAGTATCCAACTTTCTTTCTTTATCATTTCTTTCTACCTTTCGGTGTAAGGTTAAGTTCGGACGAACACTCGCCATTGATCTTTATCCTGCGTCTTCCTCTTTGCATCCAAATACCTACATCCCCTCTTTTCTATCACCTCTGATATTGTTTCTTGCCATACTTTC
>JARFNW010128341.1:0-11769 GCA_031763155.1 Dirona albolineata | reverse complement strand
CTCTCTCTCTCTCTCTCTCTCTCTCTCTCTCTCTACCTCTCCCCCCCCCCTCACACACACACATGTGCAGGCACACACACACATGGAATAAAAGATAAGTTAAAAAGATTACTTAAGGGCCTATGATATAAACATGTTTAAAGAAGACATGTATTATTGTTATTATCATAAATGATTGATTTATTTCATTTATTAATTCTTTATTGTTTCACAGATTTCTAACCAAGAAAATTCAGAAAGAGTTTGAGGAGGTTCTGACGTCAAGAACTGGAGTTTTTATGGATGAATTGTTTGTACGTTATGCTATGTTCTATTCCACTCCTTTATTTGCCATACGTAATTCCACTGCTTTGTTTCTTATCAGTTCTGTGTAGTATTCACTGCAATTATGCTGTGTGGGGATCAGCTCTGTTTGTGGTTAAGGACAGTGTACGAGGCAGAAGGCATTAATGTGCAGCCACGGACAAAAGTGCAAGTTGATGGCCGGATTCAGAGCTGGAAATTCTATATTGATAATATAAGCATTTTATTTAAAAACAGTGGCATCTCATTAATCTGTTCCCAGATAATCCAGTCGCCATGTTGATCCAGTTGGGTCATGAATGTCAGATTATCTTGTTTTCTGTGTACACCGTATTTGTGGCCTGGAGAAGGGATATATATGTCGTAGATCTGCAAAATATCTGCCATTTACTTCCCGAGAGTAAAAAAATGCAAATATTAATTTATATATCGCACATATCCATACAAAATGCTCTATATGCTTCACAATCATAAAAAAAAAAACGTCCCACAGTTCTCTATTGATAAAGACACAAAAGATTTACAAGTATATGTCTATATAAAGAAGCGAGTTTTTAGTATTTTTCTTTTAAAAAAGAGTGACATCTGCCTAAGGGCACGGTTTCCCGAGGACCATGCTCTCAAGTAGAGACTACTGCTGCATAGCTTGGGGATTAGTCATCACACTGGTTGACCCTCCTTATAAATCAATAGATCACGGTGATAGTGATATTAATAGGATTAATTCCTTTATTGATGACGTGCTATGTCCCTATTATTGTTACATCACTAGACTGGAATGGTTACCTTAACAATAGATAAATAATATGAAAGTGAAGAGAATGTATTTTTTACTTTGATGGATCAGCAAATGATGAGAATGAGGCTAATAAGAAATAAATTGTATGTTAGGGGTGGGTTAGAGGTGAGGTGGCCTAGTGGTTAGGACAGCAGACCATCATGGCGAAGGTCGTGGGTTCGAATCCTATCCCAGTCACTTTGTTGTTTTTCTTGGACAAGAAACTTTACTCCAATTGCCTCACTCGACCCAGGTGTAAAAATGGGTACCAGCTTGCAGCTGGGGAAGTAATCTGCGATAGACCAGCGTCCTGTCCAGAAGGGTGACGTATTGTCACTCTGTCCGCTTCACGCTACAGAAACCGGGATAAGCACCGGCTCCATGGGCCTTAGGGCTCGATATGGGTGGGTTAATGTAGTTGATACAGAATCAAATGTCATGATATATGGGGTGATGGCATAGCTCAGTGGTAGCAAGTCGGAAAGACGATGTTGCTGCTGCAGGCATGGATTCGATACCCACTTTCGGAAATCTTATTTTCTACTTTTGTTTTATTGTCTCTCGCTGGCACTGCAGAACTTCCCTACTATTAGTCGGTGGCCGAACAGTGAGCGCGACTCGACTGTTGGTGTTGACAAGAAACGTCTATCATGGCTAGTGAATAGATGGGTGACTGCCTATGGTCGAAATCTGTCGACGACAAAAAAATATAAATAATGAAATGTATTGGCTCACAGTCGCTTCTGTCCTTAGGCAAGACATTTTGCCCTGCTTACCTTGTCCTGTTGGAGACGGACCTTAAATTCGGAGGTCCCCTCTGTTGTAAGCAGTGTTTGCCCTTGTCCAAAAATTATGTTCGCGCCTGACAGGCAGCATGTGGCGTATTAAGCGTTTGAGTGTTCCGTTGCTTTCCCGGGGCAAATATGCTACTGTAAAGTGCTTAGAGCATGGTGACGATCATGGATAAAGCGCTATATAAATGCCATTTAAAAAAAAAAAAGTAAAGTGCCATAGAAATGCTTTCTGTTATTATTATTATTTATTATTATTATTATTATTATTATACAGTGGATCAATGTTGTATTTTTTCTAGCTGAGGGATTACAGTCTGGGGGACAAGTTTCCCGTCTTCATGGCTGTCAACGTGGACAACTGTGACCTGAAGGACGATGTCATCGAGGTAAGAATTCCAATCAATACCGTAGAAATGGGCCAATTGTATCAAGTTTCTACTCTACCCCGTTTCATTTCCAAGAACCTAGCGTTAAATTTTCATTTCAAAATTTTATTTTTGTGCAATTGATTATTAAGTGCACGCTTTTCTCGCGAAGTGATTTATATCTGTCTAGAATCAACGATGAAGCCGTGACAATGATTGGAAATTTTAAGATTATTTATTATTTATTGTCCCAGGAAGCTGAGATAGCTACTTCATTTACATGGCCTCATCATTTAAGAAAGATGGTTAATATGAAATCTACGGGATCTGATCAATTTAAGCTCTAATTCTGTCTAAAGGCATTTTAGATCTTTGACTTAGTTCATCACGCCTGTTACTGTAATCCTCAGTTGCTGCGTTTATATCTCTATGTTGTGTCAGAGGTTGTTTAAAAAAAAAAAGATTAACAAGAGAGTGAAAACAAGGAGAGTCGGATGATTGCATTTGTTAATTCCACATATTCATTTAATTGTTTTTGCACCCCCTCTGATCCATGAAATCCCCCCCCCCCCCCCAACCCACAGACACTCGACATCCGTGCCCGCATCCTTTATGACGGAGGATTTCAGATCTGTATCGACGCAGCGTTACCGTTTGGCAGGACTGCCTATATATCTGTCAAGTTACTCAAACTCAAGGGATTTATTCGTCTGCGTTTCACAACCAAGCCATTCTCCTATTGGTGTTTTTCTTTTTATGAGGTGAGCCATGGTGGGGGGGGGGGGGGGGGGGAAACGCATTCAGACAGTTCCATTCTTTTTCAGTGTAAAAATACATTCTTGGTCAATTGTTTTTTGGGGACGTGGTTTACAAGCTTTGTACTGCAGATCTTTTAGTGGTAAGCTCCATTTTATCATATACATTATTATGAATGAGTTTTCTTCACAAGGCTCTATCACAACTTTTTTAGGAATGAGTCCAGCGCTCATAAAATAATCCAGCCCTGTTATTGGAACTACATGATATATTATAATGCACAACAAGGCCTGCCAACGACGACCCCAGCAAACAAGGGGCAGTATATAATACATTGACCTAACCTTAAATGATAAGACATTTATGCACACAGTTAAAATCACATAACTATAAGTATAATTCAATGTTGTGGGATGTCATATAGGGTTTTGCCAGCTTACTTAAAGACTGATTGCGCTGGTTTCCTTCTCTATGCTTTAAGTCTGTATTTGTTTTTGTTTGTTTGTTGGGTTTTTTCATGTATTTTGGGTTGTTTGGTTTTTTAATTTCCAGGAATATGTATAAATTTCCAGGTTTTCTTAGACAATTCTCTGCTTTTCCCAGGTTTTATTACTTTGGAGTCAGCAAGCCTCCTGGTTTAGAGACTTTCTATATTTGTTGGACCCATATGTTGGACAAGTGGTTTGCTCCTCATCAATATTTAATAATGTAGAAACGTTATCGTCGTCATAAAAAAATGCTCCATTATATTTTCCAGGAACCTGAGATAGAGCTGGATGTATCAGCCCAGCTGGATGGGAGGCCAGTGTTAAAGTTGAAAAACGTCATATCACACCAGGTGCGTATTGTAGGTTGGAACATGTGAAGATTAATATAAAGACATGTTTTGTAGTCTGTATCCAGTCAGTCCTCAACTCCTCAGGAATTGCAGCGCAGGAGCTGGCAATATTTTGACAGTCACTCACTGCAGAGTCAAGTGAAGAATATTTCCGTTAGGATTCGTTCCCAAGGATTCAATATCGAGGTTAGCCGTGCCAGGATTTGAACCCTGGATCTCACAATCTGGAGACCAGAAGTTAAATTTCTTGGCCATTGTTAGATTATTTCTTTGAGGCAAGTGTCGTGTCATACATTATATGTTTGAAATTTCTTGAAAAAACATTTTGTATGAAATAGTTTTTCCACATATTTTCCTACGACTTGATTGATTGCTGTCAATTGTCAATCACTCTGGAACCTTTTGTCATGTATCAGCAATATCACAATGACAATGATTGGGAACCTTAAGATTATTTATTCCCGGAACTAAGATGTTTACGTCATCTACTGGACTCAGGCAATGATGTGATGACTAAATATATTCTATTGGATTTTAAAAGTATTTAAAAGTCATTGATTTGATCTGAGCACAAAAATATGATAAAGATTTCCTTCCTTGACTAGAAATACTTGGTCATGTTTTTTAATGTGTGCGTATACATATGAACATGTTCAAAAGCATCGGTTTGGTTTAAATACGATATAATATATTATGTAGATTTTATAACCTGATTAGACATGTCATTTACGTACATGTATATTATATGTATACTTGAAGACATGCTAATAGCAATGCTTTGTCATAATTACTCTACAATATGCAATACACATTTTTTACGTAATGACCCTTACAAACGTTTTACTAGTCACTTCTACTTCTACTTCTACTTGCCTTTTACTTGCTTATTTACTTGCTGTTATACGATGCATGTCTAACTGTGTTAAGGTTATACATTTGAATACTGTGATGTTCCATATTTTATGTGTATATTATAGATTTTGAAATTTTTATATATGTCTGTAAAAAGAATTTTGTTAATGTGATGAAAATAAAGCATTATTATTATTATTATTATTATTATTATTATTATTATTATTATTATTATTATTATTATTATTATTATGTCAACGTCTTGTACCAGATAAGGAAGATAATCCGTAAGAAGCACATGCTCCCTATGTACAAGATCCGATTCAAGCCGTTCTTCCAACCCGTGTCAGAATCTCTACCATCGGTGCCAGAAAATCTTCAGATCAGCGGTATTCCCATCGCGTCGGGAATCCTGGAAGTGTCTCTCTCTGGCGCCTCCCAACTTCCTGTCATCAACAAAGGAGCTCTACTATATTGCACCCTTTCGGCAGGTTTGTCATTTCTTGCATCGCAGCTTTGATTAAACTTTGAGTTATTTTTTTCTGTTTAGACGATACTTTGAGTTTTGAGGAAAATGTGCTACTGTAAAGCGCTTAGAGATTATTTTGTTCTGTTTCGGTGACATTTTGTCCAAGTAAGGGTAGTGATTGCTTGGCATAAGCGAAAACAGTTTTGTATTTCAGAGAAAAAAGTTAACCGATGTGTGATTCATTTGTTTCCACAGACCCGTTGCCGTGGAAGAAAATGATGACCCAGGCCAGGCTGAGTCGACCTGTGATGACCAAGGAACTGGTCAAGAACCTTACAGACCCGTCCATTGGATTGACCTTGAAAGATGTAAGAACAGAATCTTAGCATAGACTGCGACAGTGGTGTTGCGCGATGTAAATATTATCATTATTATTATTATTATTATTATTATTATTATTATTATTATTAATATTATTATTATTATCATTGTTATTGATATCATTATTATTATTATTATTAATATTATTATTATCATTGTTATTGATATTATTATTATTATTATTATTATTATTATTATGAATTATTAATTGATATTATTATTATATTATTTATTATATTTATTTGTCATTATGGATTATTCTGTATTGCAATGCCCAAACCAATTTTCTAGAAATGGATGAATAAGGTTGATCTTATCTTATCTTATCTATGGGTGCACTGTGTAGGATTTAGTGTCTGACCGTCTCCATCCTGTCGTTCTTGTGGAGCAAGTCTTGCTTGGCTCACCCGCCCATGTGGCTGACATCAATCAGGTAAGGCTGGTGTAGAGGATGAACTCTTTATTTGATTGGAAAAGGAAGGGGGCGGGGGGCTAGTGACGATCTAGATGGGAGTAAAGATAATTGTAAATTGTTTGGCATCAAATTATATCAAATTTTTTTCTTCTTCATATTGCCACTCCATTCCTTTGCGTTGTTAAAGGGTTTGGATAATAAAAAGGAGAAAAAAAGTCAACCCCCAAAGTATGTCAGTTGGAGAATCCAAGCCTCATGTTTTTGAGGATAACTTCAAAATTGTGAAAATGGCATTGCACTTGACAATTACCCAAACTAATGTATTTTAGGTTTGTTTTTATATCAATGACTTAGGTTTGTTTTTATATCAATGACTTAGGTTTGTTTTTATATCAATGACTTAGGTTTGTTTTTTATATCAATTGTCGTCCTTAATCTGATGTGTTGTTGTCTTTTTTACATTCTTCGGTTTATCCATAAGATTTTACATTGGTAAGGGGGAGTCGTCAATTTTATAACATAACAATAACATATATATTGTCTTGTTTTTACAGGGAAACATTATTGTCAGTGTTAATGGACACAAAGTTACGTCAGCGAAACAAGCCACAAAGCTTCTGAAATCCGGTAAAGACAGGTATGTAATCTTTTTTTGGATGATTTCCTACTTCCTCGTTCATAATTCGGAAAAACTCTTTTGTGTTATGACAAAGTTTATCCTCAATTAGGATTTGAAACAGATAGGTGAGAGCAGAGATTAGAAAAGAAATCTGTACGACTGTTAAGATGGATTATGGCCAAGTGGTCAAGCCCTCAGACTCAAGAATTTGAGATTCCAGATTCGTATGATGCAAAGACTCTCTGAGCTTTTTGTTCCTCACTTGACTCAGGTGAGAATGAGTACCCATCTATAGGCAGAGAAAGATATTGTGTGTTAGTGAGATGCGTCTATCACGATGCTCAAGTGTATCGCATCTGCCAATCGTCTCGATTTCTTTCGGGACTGAGCTTATTTGACAATCTTTCTTTTCTTTTGGTATTTTTCTGTGCTTTAAAAAAAATTTGAAATCCCGATTTTGTTTCAATTTTAACGCTGTTATTTTCTATTAATTTTGTCAAATTCCCGAATTGTGTTTGGTTTTGTTCCAAATTTGTTGTCTGAGGGGTTTGTAGGTCTGGTGTATGCTTGTCAGGGAGTTGAGGACTTTGAATGACCCACCTGCTGGGAGCCAATAGCTACATGTACAGGGGTACTGGCCTTAGACCATCTGTATCCTTATCATCCAATTAGAATGAAAGAAAATAGAATCTCTGAGAATATATTTGATTGTAAACAGTGAGGGAAATGCCCTAAGGTATCTAGACCAAGGAAATAATTTTTAAAGATCAAGTTATTCGGTGCAGAGAAAAGAGGTAGATTAGAGTGGTTCATTCATAATGGTAAATCCTACACCTTCTGGTAATGACAGTAAATGACAAAGAGAGATGGAGTGAATATTGTTTGACATTTGACGTAATAACTAACTTGATTTATTTTAACAGGATAACCATTCAGGTTGAGTCGAGCAAGGAGGACATTGTTCCCAAAGGATCTAGGTCAGACACCACTGTCGGCTCGCAGGTGATTAGAAATAGACTTTTCAAGTTTTTTACACATTTTATTCACAGATTTTTTCACCGATATTTTGTGCAATGTTGTAAGAAAAGAAAAAAGAAAAAGGAAAAGACTTTTGGGAGTTTAAAACTTTTTTTCTGCTTCTCAACGCTATTGTTTCCAGGACTTATATTTGACTTTAATTCATGTTTCAAAAGAGAGAAAAAAGCCCCCCGTCTCAATGTAGCAAAGTATGCTGCAAGTTTTTTTATGAGTTGTGAATGTGATTTGATTACAATGATGTAGTAGTCTCCGCTTAAGTGCATGGTTGGCCTTGGTGCACGGTCAATCTACAAAACAGTATTCTTTCTATAAAAATATTCCCATCCACGGTTGCATGGTTCAGGTTGCTCAGAGCGAACACTTTTCTTTAATTCAAACAGTGGCCAAAATTGACCAGAAATTTTATTTCTTTTTTCAATCAACCCTGTACCATTTTACCAGCCGGGCAGGTTGCATTAACTCATAATCTGTTTATTGGTTTTGAGACATCTCAACGCCAGACACGGATTAGGGATTATGTTTGCTAACAATAAGCATAACAGGCTCGCTAACAGGGTGAAGGGCATGGGGTAAGGCCCCCCCCCCCCCTGGGATCCTAGAGAGGACCAAGTCAGCTTAAGCAACTAACCATAACACCAATGCATGATGATATTTCAAATATGAATTATCAAGAAAGGGAAGAGGATTGGAAGTCGAGAGATAGGGAGAGGAAGAGATGGAGAGAAGAATATAATGATTGAAACTGAGAGTGTAATACAACAGGTACTAACGAAACTAACACAGGCGGCACAGGTTTGAGGCCCAAGACAACAACAACAAAAAAGAAGAAAAAAAAAGATAATGGTTGGCCTGTCGCATTGAGCACAACCCACATTGACATTGCTTTCAACAAAAAAAATGATATTCTTGTCCATTGTCCCTTTCTGGCGCTGCAACATCCTCCTACTATTATTCAATTTATCATCAGTGCCCGCTACCCATTTATACTTTCACCTTATGAGGTCGACTTAGGATAGGGAGTATTTATTATTATTACATTTGTAGGCATTCAGTTCAATAAAAATGCTTATCTTTTAAAAAATTTCCCAGTCCCAAAGTGACAGAAGATTCTCCGGCTCGGATAACGCAGGTGGAAATGATTATATTGACGAGGATGACACCGTCTCTGTACCAATCGGTGGAACGGTAAGTTGGTTTGGATCTGGGGCCCTATTAACAGACCATACGTTAATTGTCAGAACATTTTGGCACAACCTTATTATACTCACAACATTGCATGATTCATTCTATTATTCATGCAATTTTTAAAGTATAAAATTGTGCCAAAATGTGCCAACAGTTAATGTATGGTCTGCTAATACCGGCGCTGGTCTGACAAGTGGTGACACAGTCCAGTCTTATTAGTTTGGAGCCCAAGTATCTTAGCTTACATGATAAAATGATCTTTAAATTCTTGAGATAATGTAACAGTACCAGTGAGACACAAGAACAGAAAATAGAAAAAAGATTTTCATCGACCGGCGGAATCGAACCCATGCCTGCCACGGCAACTCCGCCTCGCCGTTAACAGAAAACAGCCCACTACCTGTGGACTAATCCATGACCCCCAGTCCAGAGGTAGTCTGCTTGTTTTCTGTTTACGACGAGGCAGAGTTGCCGTGGCAGGCATGGGTTTCGATTCCCCCGGTCGCCGAAAATCTTTTTTCTATTTTCTGTTCTTGTCTCTTACTGGCACTGTTACATTATCCCACTATCATTCTGTCTACTAGACCATCAGTGCCTGATCCCTCTTCATTTATCTTAAATTCTTGATCGCTGTCATTGTTTTATTGCTGATTTGAGATGCACGACAATTGTATATATAAGGCAATGACATTGATTTGGAATCTTTAAAGATTTGGAAACTAAGATACGTGGGCCATCTGCATAGACTTAATAGGAAAACGAGACACATGAACTAGTTGGACCAGTCAGGTCGTACATGCCTATAAATATAAAAGATGAAATGTAAGTGACAAGTCACATTGTTGTTTATCATTGGGGTAAGTCTGAGGTGGTTTGGACTTGTGAGGAGGAGAGAGAAGGAATATGTGGGGGAACGTGTTTATCATTGGGGTAAGTCTGAGGTGGTTTGGACTTGTGAGGAGGAGAGAGAAGGAATGTGTGGGGGGAACTAGTGTTAGATATGACATACCCTTATGTACAGGAAAAAAAAGAGGAAGACTTAACGAAGGAGAAGAAGTTAGTAGGAGGGGGAGGAGGAGTAGGAGTTATTTATCACAGGGGTGCAGAACTGAATCAATGTTGTCATGGTTACATAGTTTTGTATATTATACCATGCATGAAGCTATTGATGGTGGATTAAAATGCGTTACATTTTTGTGTTTTTTAGTTTAGTTTGTTTCTTCTTTTTTCTTTAGGATTCACAGAAGTCGAACACAAGGAAAACAAAGCTGAAACCGTCAACTCCAGTAAGCCAAATATAGTCTGGGGCCTTATACACAGACCATACGTTAACTATTTGCATATTTTGGCACACTCATATTGCATTGAATTCTACTCACAACATAACTTGATTACAGTGATTCTCAGCCTGCACACATGTCTTATCGGTTAACAAAACGTCTGTATATACGGCCCCTGTCGAGTCAAGGTTACGGTTAGAGGTATGGAGCAATGATAATGTTGAAACCTTTTTGCTTGGTCAAAATCTCAAGAGCCCATAAAGACAGTGCTTATCCCGGTTTGGAAGTGTTGAAATAATTTCTTCCCAGAAGCTTAGATATCTACGTCATCTGCATTGGCTCCCTTGGGCGATGAAGGAGTTTGAAATAACTGATGGATATAGGCCTGCATGTTTAACTGGGCCATCTGCATAGAGTCAATAGAGTCATTCTTATTCTTCTTCTTTTCTTTTTTCTTTTTTAATCGCATACTGCTTTGTGCCCCAAGTCAAAAGTCGTAAATTGATGATATTGCATATTTTCCTAGTTTCATTTTTATGAGAGGGCTTTCTCTTGCAGAAGCAGCCATAATTTTTTCAGTTCAAGTTTTCAACTTAAGCCATGAGTTTCATTGTCAAAATTGAATGTGCTTATGATTAATCTAGTTTCTTACATTTGTGACAATTGCAAAGTTAACACAACACCATAATATGATTGAACGTTTAAATCATCCGTGTTGTAGATATATTGTATTGTTTTTTTGGATACTCTGACAGTCAGTTTAGTTGATAAATCGATGACTTGCAATGTATTTTGTGGTCACTTGACTTTGTGAATGGACCTAAGGGCCATAGCTCAAGTGTTCCCTGGTTCTGAAAAGCAAAGAGAGTAACTTTGTGAAGCTTGGGATCAAATCTCTGCTCCGTTTCCTGTTGTCATTTTATTTTTCTATTATTACTCCATTGCCTCTGTTCTTTTACAGAATCCCATTTGGGATCAGAAATTCGTCTTTACAGTGGATCCATCTATGGCATACTTAAACATTTGTGTTTGGAGTCACGGTGGAGACCGCAGCAATCGGAACGACATCATCGGCTCATCCTCTCATGATGTTCTCATAGGCCACGTAAGTTGAATGTAGACTTTTAAGATTTGAATTTGAAGATTTTCCTCTTTGGTAAAATTTCCAGTTTCTATCGCTGTCTGGTGAACACCTGAGGCTACAATATCATGTTGTCTGGTCTAGATATAATGTTGAACAGCGTATTTCTTCTTGTATCAAACAAGGTTCATTGGCACAGTGGGCTGATCCCCTACTTGCCTTAAAAATATTGATCCATAGCTTTTCCAGCTCTGTATCAGGCCATGTATACTAGTGGGCCACCGGGCCACAGACTTGCAATTAACCTGGATACGTTTTTGCTGGGTCTGTGCATCAATGTCTTCTGCCTGACACAGAGCTGGTCCCTACACTGTTTGATTACGGTTCTAAAGGGAACAGATAACAAATAAATAATTTGAAGATTTGAACTGATAGGGTTCGAAGGCATGTTACGGTACATGGAGATGGCAGCCACATTACTTTATATAGTGGGCTAATGATCATATGCATGCCTGGAAAAACAATTTAGATGATAATAATAATAATAATAATAATAATAATAATAATAATAATAATAATAATAATAATAATAACTAATAATAATAATAATAATAA
>JARFNW010128340.1:0-21305 GCA_031763155.1 Dirona albolineata | reverse complement strand
ACCGAGAGCGAGCGAGAGAGAGAGAGAGAGAGAGAGAGAGAGAGAGAGAGAGAGAGAGAGATAGGAAGTGGAAATTTTAATCTGACAAAGAGAAAGAGAGGCCAAGTGAAAAATAACAGAAAACAACTGAAATTTATAAATTCGTTTATTTGTTTAAAATAACACTGAACTGAATCATTTCCTACACATCAGATGTAATCACATAAATAAATCCAATATTATAATAAACAACTCAACTGTTACACAAAGACAGATTAACATGAAAAATAACACATCACTCTTCATCACACTGCCTCTGTAATATCATACAATCAATAATTACACACCAATCCAGACGTAGTATCATATCCACATCCATCACTCACACACACACAAATATCTTATTCATACTTTTTTTTTTTAAATAGTGGGAAAATATTTCAGTGCCAGAAATAGACTCAATAGATAAGAACAGAAGAGAAAAAAATAAAGATTGTCCAAAACGGAGGAGGGTATGAAACCCATACATGCATTGACACATGTGTCGCCTTGCCGACAGACTCGTTACACCAAATTATGGTTGGCGCCACTGCAGGCATTGGTTTGATCCTTCTCTTTTAACTATCTTTTTATTTTATATTTTTTGTCTACTGACTCTTTCTGGCGCTGCAATGTTTTATATTGATATTTATGTTACCCCAATAAAAGGTATAAAAATTCTTAGTTTACCACCCCTTTTTTTTCAACACTGTGAGGTTACATGATAGGTAACATCTGTTTAAAGTCCTATCTACAAATTATAATAATAGACCTATTGCAATCAGTTTCTATCTATTTCGTTCTCGGCAACCTGAAGTTAAATTTCTATTACTTTGGTGCAACTTAGAGCACACATTTTGCACAAATGTATTTATTGTCTGTCTGGAGTCTAGAATCAGCAATAAAACAATGAAAATAATTGGGAATTTTCAAACTATTTATTGTTCCCGGAAGCTATGTTATGTAATGTTATCTACGTCACCTGCACAGGCTCAATAGAAACCTTGAACGGTCTGAAGTCACTGCCTTTGTTACATTGCACATTCGAGACGAATAAAAATCCATTGATGGAAACTGTACACTGAACTGCACCAAAGTAAAAGCGGATTGCCACGAGCGTCACATAAGCCAAACGGATAGGAATTCAATGCAATATATCCATATCACACAGATACCCAAGTCACAACCTGTATTCAAGTAAACAGCAATACTGTATTTGTACATTGACATTCTCTTATTTTAACTCATTAGAATCAAAGACCAGAGTCAGAGCCAGCGATTTCCGAAAATTTCCATTGTTGTGATAGAAGGGAGGAAACTCAACATTAATTTTAGCGACTCACATATTATAATGATGTTCGGTCTTCAACAGGCCAAAACTAAAAAAGCTTCAAACTTTCAGAATTTCCCTACTGATCCTGGAGGGTACAAAGATGAATGGCAAGGCTGATCTTCGCTCTGAATAGTCTATTTACAATTTGAAGACAGTGTATTGCCAAGAGGTGCATAAGTATTGATGAATGAACGTAAAGAAACCTGTATTAACAATATTGTGATCTTTAGTTCAGGATGACATTGATGTCAGTTAAAGTAATCACTGTAGGCTGCTTGTTCAAATGAAATAGAAACATTCAATGATAATAAGTAGACTCCACATAAATCAAAAGATTAACAATAAAATAACGACGTTTCAGATTTCCCCTTTGTCAAAAACAGTGTAGAAATAACAAAAATGTTTTACAAATCTGTTCATTGACATCTATTGCATAAACTGTTGATGATGAACAATGGAAAATATGAAATGCTGTTGTTATAACATTGTTTAATCGTTTTGATTTATAAACCTTCTTATCACCCTTTAAAGTTCTTTTAAAAATTAGAGACATTTTTTCACACAAATGATACACTCTGGACACAGGAGTCCCGTGTGTTGAACAACAACAATGATGACCTGCCAAATCTATGTTGACCTGGGTGAGAAAACACAGTCAGTATACATACATCATTAACCTTCAATTATTATAAGTTGGCACAGCAACAAATCATCAACCAATCGAAGGCAATCTGTCCATTCTCTACACGTTCCTTTACATCAGGACAAGTTCCCAGGATTTGAGCTCACTATTCGAGAAGTAGAAAAATTTATCAAATTTAACGTTCAACTTAAATACCCTTTAGATTGGCAGATTGGCATATTCCTGTCGCATTGCCATTTTGTCGCCTCATGTCCAAAAATAAAACACCTTTTGAGTTTTCCAATCAAAGTAAATTTCAACAATAGAATTTAACAGCATTGAAATGAATTTTGGATCAACTTAAGGAATCCATACGACAGCAAACAAAAACACTTTATCCAATAATGATTTAATCTAGTTATAAACAGTTAATGACCCCATTCTCACTCTTAGTTAAACAGTTGTGAGTTGTTTTGGTTTGGGGGGTTTTTGGTTTTTTGTATCCCATCATAAGTCGTGCTATAGATCACAGGTGTCAAAGTTGACACGACAAGCCAACCTGAATGTCAAACATCAGTAAAACTGTATTTATCATGGCATTGATGGGGAGGAGGGGGGAGAGAGACTGTTTAATAACCATAAAAAAATATATTATTAGAATAATAATATAGGAACCAGGGATCTTAATAAACTCTCATTATTTTTTTTTGGACCTGTGTCATTATCCGTTTTACAAATCTCAAATACCTTAGACCCCATGGTAGTCCTTCTTGAAACCTTTCATACCCGTCAATAGTAACCTTACACTGGTCCAAAATAAAAGGAATGCAAAAAAAAAAAAAAAGAAAGTGGAAACCAACAACAGCTGTTTCACAATAGGACAAGATCATCAGAAGGTTTTCCCCAGCAACTTGACCTTGCTATCCGGGAAGTACCGAAAAGAAAATCATAATTTTCCTTATTTACCTTTGGAAAGTTGTTTGTCACATTGCTTTTTAACTCACAATAGAACGACCCTGGGGAAATGGAAAACCCATCCAACGGTTTTGACCTATTGAAGCGCTACCAGTATCTTTCTTTTTTTTCATTGCTTTTATTGAAATTTTCATTTTTTGGGGGCAGCGAGCTATCATCCCACGGGTCCAAAAAGAATGTTTGGGACTAGATAAGCCTTTTTTTTTACAAAACAAGTCAACACCAGTCATCCAACTCAGTCACACTTGTATCTTGTCATCGGCTGTTCCGCCTGTCGTCAAACCCTGCCAGGGACGGGTGGGGGGGGGAGAAGGGAGGGGATTACAAAATTAGAACGTACATTATTATCACTTTTTTTTAAAATAGTAAAAGATTTCTAGTTCAATGGGTATAGTGGAGGTAAGAGAAGTGTGGAGAGGTGAGAAAGTGAAATTTCATCAGAAATTAGTATTTTCAAGTACAAAAAAAAAAGAAAAGTTAGAGATTTATAGTTTACGGCCCCTTTTCGTTTAGCACAAGCAAGGTCTTTAACTTCATAGGACACCCCTCCTACTAAGAGTCATGTTGTGTAATAGGACTAAACAGACAGGGCCTAATTATAAACTCAAACAAGTCCTGAGAACCGTTTGTTAGGATAAGGATTCACAAAATGGGATCGATCTCCTCAGAAGCAGCAAATGAAAAGGAAAATAAAATGATACACTCGGAACCTGTCAGAGTTTACAAGGTTCTATCCAGGAAGTCCTACCGCAGATGGACCACAAAACAGGAAGTGCTACATTTCATACGACCTTACAGTGTCCAAACGGGCATTAAACGAAACAAAAATATTTTTTTTAATAGAACTGACTATGGGCAAAATAAAAAATAAGAAGAGATTCTTTATTGAACAATGCATGGCATTTCTAAATATAGAACCTTTGGAAAATTAACACTATCTGAACTGGTCATGTTTCTAGATCAAGAGAGAAATAATATTAGATAAAGAAAGAAAGAAACAAACAAATAAAGAAAGAAAGAAAGAAAAAGAGAAAAAAAACGTTCAATGCAAAAGGTTATAATCAGAGTTGAATGTACGTGCACATTCACCAACCACATCAAATATTGCTGTATAACATATTTTTTGCGTGATAAGTGGTACAGGCCAATGTCAAAACTTGTCAAATTTCATTGCGAAGGTCAACTATAGACACCATGTCAAGCCAGATATTTTTGTTTTCGTTTTCGTCTGGTTGGTTTGGTTTTTTTTTGGGGGGGGGGGGGGGGGGAGGGTGTTAGGGCAGGGAATAGTAGTTATTTCTTCTAAACTGCTTTATGTCATCATCATAATAATGTAATGTGTCATTCAAATATTGATGCTCTTACAATCAATTGTTTTTTCAAAAATACAATGTTATGAAAGGTTATATATATAACCAATGATCATTTCCACTCTGGACATAAATTCAAACAGCTACGTGGCTCTTTAACCAATCTAACAACAATATTAAACAACAACAATAACAAATTACCCCCTCCCCTATCCTATTAGCACTGACTCAATATTGGGTTTTTTATTTAAAATTGAATTAAAAATTTCTAAAATCACAACAATCCTTTTAAAGAGCAAGTGGCCAAAGATTATGAAATGGATAACACCTAAAACATTTCAGCAAAGCCTTGCTAGTCTAGTCAGTGATTAACCTCCGTGCCTTAATGACATAATCAAACCTCATTCTGTGTTTTTACACTTTTATCCACCAAATACTTTGTGTGAGTTGTTGCAGTGAAGAGGGCAAAAAAAATGACATTACATTATGGAGTGGATGGAATATTATTGAATCCAAATAAAACTAATAGGAAAGTATGTTTAGGGATAGGATAAAAACAATTCTGAAACCAGAGTAACACGTGAGTTATGCAACAAAAACAGTGCAATGACGTTACTCTACAAGGAGTCCTTGAATTGTCATACACAGAGGGCTAATCATGTGCAGCTCTTATCTTGGTACTACTGATTAGCGTTGTGCATTGTCCGCAAATGGGTTAACCTTCGAATAACGAGTGAGAGCTTCCGCTACCCGCAAATAAACGAACGAATAAACAAATCATTCGAATCTTTTTGCTAACCTGTTTGCCAAAAGGGTAAACGAATCTTTTAACCATTTTAGAAACCGTAGGTCGCTATCGTTTGGTGTCGCTGACGCAGTGTCGACAACCGGGGGAAAGGGTGTGGGTGAGGAGGCAAGAGGACATGAGGGATGGGTGGGGAGGAGGAGAGAAATAGATAGAATAGCCTGTCTTGACAAATGGTTTTAATTTTTGGTTTGGTATGGGGTTTTTTTTTCATTGTTTTGTTTTGGGTTTCATATTTATTCATCAGTTAATTTCCAATCGAATACAAGCTGGCCTACGAGTGATTAGGACAGCAGACTCTCATGGCGAAGGTCATGGGTTCGAATCCAAGTCACTTCTTTGTTTTATTGGGCAAGAAACTTTACTCACTCGACCCAAGTGTAAAAATGGGCACCAGCTTACCAGTGTTCTATTCAGAAGGGTAACGTATTGTCTCTCTCTGTCCGCTTCACGCTACGGAAACCGGGATGAGCACTGGCATGACTTTAATTTCGATTCACACCATACGCATAGCTATAGCCATGAGAATAGGCTACCGGCTAGAGTAACATTAAGATGCCTCAAGTCACTGACTGTCCCATCTCACTCCCCTTTCATCAATCGTCATGTTATTATCATTGTTTGTTACTCTACCATAACAAGAACCCATGGCATCCAACTCCGACCAAAACCACTTACATACACACACGCACACAGCGCTCTCTTCGCTTTAACTCTCACTCACATCCATCATTGTCATCAGGTTTTTTAACCCAATGCTTTGACAAAACGATCAAGTGGGTTAAAAGATTCGACTATGGGTTAAAAGATTCAAAAGACTCGTTTATTCGAAAGGTCCGCATTTCAAATGTCCGTTATTCGACCGCTTTTGAACTGTCGGCGGGTTAACGAGCGCTCGATACAGTTCGGCACAATACCATGACTTCCAACGAAAATATAATAATATGTAACAAACGTGAACCATTTCATACGTTAAAAAATTAAATACTATAGAGCCCTTCTTCTGGCTTTACCTTTTACCTCATCAGTGGCATGGAATCATGGAATTTGATCAAAGAAAACAAAACACTTACTATCATAATAGTTGTTTCTTGGGGGCCTTCTTTGACTCGAGTTGGACCTTGATTTTTGGGACGCTAGAACACAAGATTGGATGAGAAAAATAAAACAATGCAATAAATATTTAAAAAACAAGATGAACACCCTTAGCAAAATATTCACATTTATTGCCACACGCAACATATATATTTTTTTAACTCGATTATTTTTTCCTAAACATACAGTATTTACAAGGTGGTACTTTGTTTCATCCGTATGTATAATATATGGAGAAAAAAATATATATTATACGTGTATGCTGTCAAAATTGATTATACAATGAAACAACCAACAGCGAGAGATCCGACCATAAGCTGTATACAGGGTACTGATAAATAAAACAAAAGACTCATCTTGGTTGCAAGCAGCGTTTGTCCATGTCCAAAAAAGTGCATTCGCGCCTAACAGGCAGCGTGTGGCGTATTAAGTGTTGAGTGTTCTGTTGCTTACCTCGAGGTAAATGTGCTACTGTAAAGCGCTTAGAACATGGTGATGATCGTGAATAAGCGCTATATAAATGCCATTGATTATTATTATCTTGTCTATCATCACATCAACAGTTTCAGGGCAAACAGGAACACATTCAATATCCCCTTTCCAGATATCCGGATATTCATTCGTTTAGAAATCAATCAATTCACACCGACTGTCACCAGGAGTTTAAATGAAGAAAAATGTATAAAGACAAGAAACTCCACAATAGAACGAGTTATTTGAATCATTTTTTTTCTCTCCACTACTGTCTGCACGAAAGTACTGTCTTGACAAATTTATAACACTTTGCATCAAACTGTCACAAATTTGATCTGTAAATTCCTTTTTCATTCGCTTTTTTTGTCACTGTATTTCCGAAAACACAACGCCTCTGAGTTTTTACACCTAAATCACTTCCGCTATTGCATGCTTGATATTATTTATTTTCCATGTAAACTGACATTTCATGTCTTTCATTTGTCTCGTTCCCCCCTGAAACTGTTCATGTAATATAATATTGTTTCGTGCCTACAAATCACTTACATTTTTTAGAAAACTTGGAATGGAATTTCGCCAAATCGAGTATCTCTGGGTCCACCTCTTGATCCGAAGACTTTAAAGTGGAAATGAGATCCTTAACCTGTAAAATAAATTTATTTATGAGAGACAATGTTAGAGGCAAGAACAATTTGCTTCAATAATAATAATAATAATAATAATAATAATAATACACAATAATAATAATAATAGTAATAATAATAATAATAATAATAATAAAAATAATGATAATGATGATAATAATAATAATAATAATAATAAAAATAATGATAATGATGATAATAATAATAATAATAATAATCGACGTCATCGTCGTTATCGCCATCATCATCATAATAATCATCATCATAATAACAATAATAAAAAGAAGAGTGATGATGATGATGATAATAATAATAATAATGATAATAATAGCAACACTGATCGAGTCCATGTAATCGCAACTCAGGAATGTAGGATTTGATAAAAATGATCGGGAGAGGTCAAAATGAATTACATTATGTAGGTTTATCCTTTCCCCTTATAGTTCTTATAGCCTGGCCTTGGGACAATCAACAATAAGTCATGGCCTCATTAGAAAGGATTGTTTTGCTAACGTTGTTTTTAGTTGCAACTTTGTTTGTTTTTATTATATTTTAGTCTTAAATCAAAAACCAATCAATGGTTTAAAACTTGATGAGGATTTTTTTTTTTCTACATCTTTGCCATACAAGGAAATCTTACCATAATATATGAAAATTCTAAGGTTGGGCGAGAACAGCTCGAAGACAATCAAAACACTGACCATTGCCGACCTCACTAACAAAGGCAAAAGCAGGCGTCTATTTTTGACTCCGAAAACAAAAATTCATTTACATTTGGTGTAAAAATATATGATCAAGCTAGCTAAAATGTATCACGGCCAGATCAATTGAATTGAATGGCAAGCTTTGTAGATCTGAGAAACAACCCAATAATTTTCATTCTTTTATCCTCCTTCAAATGAGGTGACATGATTATAAGCAACTTGGGTATCTTTGAACTACAATATCTCAGCGCACAATTACGTAAGCAACTAGCTACTAGGGGTGCCGGCATAGCTCAGCGGTAGCGAGTTGGTCTGCTATTGTCGGCAAGGCGGTGTTGTTGTGGCAGACACGAGTTCAATCCCGCCCTTTGACAATTGTTTCTCTTTCTCACTGGCACTGTAAAATTTTCTTACAATTATTCCATCTTCATTTACATTGCATGTTGACATCTGATAAGACAAGCGGTAAACAATGTTATGTTGTGGCGTTCTAGTTATCGGTTATGTTTAAAGTTTTCACCCAACCAAAGCTTAACTATTTGGGGGGTTTTTTTCATGTTTAGGTACTAAAATATAACCAAAGAAAAAGTTGCTAGGAGGTCAAAATAACGGCAAATTTTACTAATTTGGTTGGCTTTTTTTTTTTTTAATTAACACAAATGTATCACTGTTGTTCAATTTGAGGTTGGGGTTTAGGAGTGCACAATCATGAGGGCAAGTGCACCAATAACACTCAATGCGGTTGGCTTTTTATTTGAAAAATGTACCTTTCCTGCGTCATCATCAGTGACGAATGAGATTGCCTTGCCAGTCTTCGAGGCCCTGGCAGTGCGTCCAATTTGGTTGGCTTTTAAAAAAAAATTAACACAAATGTATCACTGTTCAACAATTTGTCACAGCATGCAGCCAAGTAAACAGAAAAATTAGAAAAGTAGGTTTGGGTTGAGGAGTACACAATCATGAGGACAAGGTGCACCAATGAGACTTAATACGGTTGGCTTTTTATTTGAAGAATGTACCTTTCCTGCGTCGTCATCAGTGACGAATGAGATTGCCTTGCCAGTCTTTGAGGCCCTGGCAGTGCGTCCAATGCGGTGAATGTAATCGTCAATACTGTTGGGGTAATCGTAGTTGATCACGACTTTAATGTCATCAACATCTAAAAACAAATAGAAAGAAGAAAGAAAAAAAAATTTGACTGGTAAGAAATTGTTAGCAAATAAATACAATTAGTAAGAAATTGTTGCATATCTTTATATTATTTATATTCATCTGAATATAAAATAAGAAATGCACAAATAACTTAATAAGGGAACAAGATAAAACAGATTGTTCAACATAAGAAATGGACACCGTCGTAACCCCTCAGTTGAGGGAAAAAGACGACGTTAAACAAAGAAGAAGAAGAAGAAGATAGTAAAAAAAAAAAGTCTGTAAGAGCCTTGAGGTCAAGTGGCTTATCCCAGGTTTCGTAGCAGACAGCTGACAATAATATGATGACCCTCTTCTGGTTAGGACCCTGGTCTATCTCAGATTACTTCCCCAGCTGTAAGCTGGTTTCCATTTCTACACTTGGGTCGAGCAAGGCCATTGTATTAAAAGGTTTCTTGCCCCAGAGAGTTTGCCGTCTTAACCACTCGGCTATCTCACCTCCAGATAGGATTAGTAGATCAAATGAATTTATCTATTCACTTCATGAAAATTAGTTTGGGCCCAGAGGAAACTAAATGAAACCAATGAGTAAAAAAATATATAGGACGAAGGGAAAGATAATTGCCCCGAGGCAGACCAAAGAAAACATTCTTGAGGGAAGTAATAACACAAATTTTAGAAAAGAGAGAAATCATATTACCTAATGCAAAGAAGCAATGATAAAATCTTGGGGGGGAAAGTTATTGATAATAATTGATGAGCCTGACATTGAAAGGTACCACAGGTTATTGACATAGAAAGAAAGATAAATCATGCATTCATTCATTTCATTCCACTGCACAACAGCAAAAGCATTGCACTTTTATGTAGACAAATCCAAGACTTACCTAAACCTCTGGCGGCCACATCTGTTGCCACCAATATGTCCATATCACCATCACGGAAGCCTTTAACAAACACAAAATCAAGGCAGACAAAAATTAATTTTTAAAAATAAGAGAAAATATATAAGACAAATCACAGCGCTTCAAATACTGCTTTATAATTTTTTTTTAAACCACCAAAGTCTCAAGTTTTAAATTTATAAAAATAAATTAGACAAACCACACTGTCTTCATAAACTAAGAGCGCTGGTTATTAAAAGAACATAAACTAACTGGAACCGATGACTATCTACATACAAAATTTTACTTTTTTTTTTAAACCCATCACTTCATTCTCAATGAAACTTAAGTGAAACTTAAGTGAGTTACTCAGGTCAAGACTTAAATTTTCGTACTAGAATTTTTCAAAAGATAAAAATACTAACTTTGAAGCGCATTATCTCTGTAAAGCTGAGACTTGTCGCCATGAATCGCTCCTACCCTGAATCTGAAAAACAAATGAAAACAATCAAATAAGTCACATACGTGAGTAAATATATTACCAAAGCACAATATCATAATTGTTTGTTTTTATTTAAAAGAGAAATTCAATTAGAAATAATATGCAAAAAAAACATGGTGACACTGCGTCCACATTTTTGCTTTTTCTTATTTTGACGTATCTTTTCACTTTTCAGGAACTGTTGCGTTTCAAAGGCCATATCTACTTATTTAAAACTTGGCTGATCAACCAGGGTAAAAGATTTCCAACATTCATTACAAAATATAAAATTTAAATGTTATTCTGAGATCCCCCATCAATTTTTTTCCCATGGATCCTATTGCACCCACCTGCGATTCCTCAACTTAGTTTGTAAAAAGTCGACTGTTCTCTTTGTCTGGCCAAATATCAAAGTCTTTGGCATCCTCGAATCTTCAGATGATGATAGCTGAGTATCCAGTTCATGCAACAGCCTGAAATATAAAATCATGTAAATCAATCCCATTTGCCACTCTCAGGTCTAAATTTTGCGACATTAATAAAAGTTACTATTCTTTACCATTAAAGAGGAAACGAATTTCTAAAAAACCACATATTTGGGACTTACAAGTTACAATTCAAAGGGACATAACCAATTTTAAAAATATGTTTCATAAGTTCTCTCCCTTTTTTGCCTTTTATTTAAATTCTGTCATTTACACAACATTCACTATTAATTACTGCATTCAAAATCCTTATGATATTGAGCACAGTCAGGTTTTAATTAAGGAACAAACAAACAAACAAATAAAAATCAAAAACTCACAGTCCAAATTTTTCTCTAAATTCACACACTTTAACAATTTGCTGGATGTTCGGGTTGGCTGAGAGTTCCTGGGACCCAATGTTGACCTGCGTAAATTCACCCAGGAAGTCATGGGCAAGTTGTTGGATCTCAGTGGGCCAGGTGGCGCTCCACATCAACATCTGACGGTCAGGCTGAAACAATATCAGTATCGTCATTCCATTTTAGTTCAAATACAATTCACAAGGAGACAACAAAAATAAGGGTCAACTTGGTATATATATATATATATTATCATGTAACTTCTGACTACTACACTACAATTATAATTAATTATCAAAGGACAAAATACCAATACCAGATTAGTTTAAAACTAACCAATTCAAACCACCACACCAGGAAATATCACAAAAATAATCTCTTTAGACTTATTTGACAAACTAAAGTATAGAAACAGGTTTTTTTCGTGGATTGCGACAATCTACCAAAAAAGATCATAAACTGTCTATTCCCTGATTATTTTTTTTTTTTAAACTACACCATTTAGAACACAACGGAGGACAAAAATACTGTTTTTATAACTTTGTTTTAGAAAAAGGTTTGCTTGCAAACCTATGCTTTTTTTGCAAATCCTTGTCCATATTCAGATCCCCTTTAAAGTTCGCTTTCTTATTTTGTTAACAAAAGAAAACCAAAAAAACCTGTAATTCAGGAATCTGATGAAAAAGTTCTTATTTATTGACCATGACTTTTGGGTTCATTTTCTTTGAATCAAAATTCCATTCTATACATTCATTTGAATCCAAATCAGAACATACAGACACAATAATAATAATACAAAATTATGACATACCCTAATCTGGCTTAACACCTTGCGGATCTGGGGTTCAAATCCCATGTCCAACATGCGATCAGCTTCATCCAGCACAACATATGTTGTTCGTTCAAGATCAATCACCTCAGATTCTAGAAAATCTAATAGACGACCTGGAGTGGCAACCACAAGCTCTGGACCTTCAATCAAAATTTGAAAGAAAAAAAAACAAAGAAAAAATTACAAACAATGTTTTAAGCAAAAAGATGATCCCCCATTATACTTTCGTCAAAGCCTAAACAAATTAGTAGACGGCGAACCCAAGCATCAAATGCTTAAAGAGTATGGATAACACAATGTGAAGCAAATTGTGGCACTGTGACTACTGGCTGTACTTTTAAGTTTGCCTGCCCAGTCTTTTGTTTTCACTTGACCAGGTATGGGTCAAATATCTACCTGCACGCAGTCCACTCACAGAGGCTTATCTCCTTTCAAAATATATTTACAAACAGCCTAATCTTATTGGCTAATTCAATACCAAAAGTTTTATCGGATGTATGAAATAAGGACTTATATGTCACAATAAACTATGTATGAAATAAGAGGAATGAGGGCTGCCATTTTCCCTTGTTTTTCATACCTTCCATTATGTATGAAATACGGACTTATATGTCACAATAAACCATGTATGAAATAAGGACTTATAATGTCATAATAAACTATTTTATATTACTCACAGGATGACAAATCAGCGTGTAATGTTTAATGTAGTGACAAATTTGAATTCCTTTGTTGAAAATTACAAAATTGAATTACATCAGGCTTGAACTTTAAATTAGAATATTCTAAGTAATTGTCATCTTTGCTGGGATGCAAGCGGACCTTCTTGCCAAATTCTGACAGATATTATGCCACTTTCGTAAAATTCCTAGTTTATATCAGTGAAAACCTAAGGCTACAATATGATGCTGCCTCAGCCAGATATGAGTAATGTTGAGCAGTGCATTGCTTCTTGCATCAAACAAAGTTTATCAAATTTGCTTAGTGGGCTAATCCCCTGCTTGCCATAAAAATCTTGAGTCTTAAAAATGTCAGCTCTGCACCGGGCCATGTGTACCAGCCGGGCACCGACTTGCACTTATATGGATAAATTTTATCAGACACAGAGCTGGTCAATGCAATGTTTAATTACAGTATTACAGAGAAACTGATACCAGACAAGCTATAAAAGATTCAATTTTTTTGTTTATATTTTAGATCATATCACTACAAACAGTGGGACAAATTACGTAATTCAAGTGGTTTCTTTTACCTTGTGATATCTGCCTGGCCTGTACCATCTTGGACTGGCCACCAAAGATACTACAGGATCGGATCCCTAACAAACGTCCGTACAGCTGGGCCACACCTTTGATCTGCTGGGCCAACTCCCTTGTGGGGGCCAACACTAGCACCTGAAAATAAATCATAACATCACAATAATGACTGCTGTAACATTTGTTGAATACTTCACCTCTCAAAACCTTTCTTCAGCATTTTCTCAGCTTAACAGGTTTTTATGAGCTTCATTCTTCATAAATGTGGTGTTTGTGGCCAAGTGGTTACACTGCCGCCATCAAGTTAATGAGAACCCAAGTTCGAATCCTGGCAGTGTTACCGATATATGGGAGTTCTCGGGTAAGACTCATTACAATTTTTCTACCCTCAATTGACACCCAGGTGAGCATAAAAGTGTCAAGCTACAGGCATTGAAAGATACTGTCAGTATGTTTGTATGGTCGTCTAACAGGCGACTCTACTACTATACGCTCACCAGGGAGTTGAGAAGGGTATCAATTGACATAGGCTGTTGGGGGATGAATGATATGAATTCCTTACTTGTACAGGAACACAGACTATGATCCCATCAATCTCTTTATAAAATATTTAAAGGCAATCCATCCACCCAAAGGCATTTCTTTTACAGTGGGAGAAGTGGCTAAGAGCTTGTTTGTCACAAATTCAAAATCAATTAAAAGTCAGAACTTTCTTCCTCTTTTTTGACACTGTAAAATGAGTGATAATAGTACATATTTACATCATCAGAGCTGGTCATTGCATTCATTACAGTTCATTACTACTGAGAGTCAAAGAAAACAAGATATAAACAATTCTTACAATAGGTCCATCTCCTCTGCCAACTGGACTCTGATGCTTGATATGAACTAAAGCGGGCAGAATAAACTGGTTAGGAAAAAAATAAAATGTTGAGAACATTGTAAATGTAAAAGACAAAAGACTTTTTAACATCGTTTTTAGCATAAGAAAATTCCCAAAGCACAAACCATAAGAGGATATCAAGACTGTAGCATATGAGTGACTTTGAACTGAAAGATTAACAAAATATCAAGCTCACACCAAACATGCTTCAATTGTAATTGTTACATTATCATTTCATTATTTTGCAGTTCAACAGCTCACTTTGTATCTCTATATATCTTGAATCTGAGAGATGTGATCATACACAGTAAGAAACCCTATTGGGAAAACCCTCCTTTCTTTCTTTACCACTAACCTTTCTCTGTCAGATAGAAAACCCTCCTTATCATCCCTAACAACCACAACAACTGTAGCACTAAGAAGTGCCATTTTAATGTATAAATTTTAAGATATTCCAACAACCCTAAATATGCTTCGAAAACAAACAAAAAAACAGTAACAGCAAACTCTATAAATCAATACTTACTCCTAGAGTTTTTCCTGATCCAGTCTGTGCAATGCCAACCATGTTCTTTCCCGACAGCGCTAACGGCCAGCCGAGACTTTGAATGGGTGTTGGATTCGTCCACTCGTTTCGTTCAAGATAGCGAACAATCTTTTCTGTGAAAACAAGCGAACTAAAGTTTCACAGTTTTGATTTACAATATAAATTATATCATGCAAGGAAATTTTCCATATTCAGTCAAAATTTTCGAAAGACAAGTCAATCAAATAATATTTCTGTTGAATTTAAATGACAAACACGAAAGCAAATGATTGAACTAAAACCTACCACAAAGAAATTTGACATAGACCATTCTAATTGTCGCACCTCCTCTATCAAAGCCACCCCTTACTTTGCTTTCTTAATTTGCCGCAAACTGAGACAAAATGATCAGTTAATACAATGAGACATGAGTGGTTATAAAGTGACTAAATATAATGAAAACACAATTAAGTTTTGAATGAAAAACTTAAATCATAACCATAAATAATCATAACAACAAAAAGACATACATCCGATTACATGGTGCACACTTTTAAGGTTCGGATTCACGAGTAGTTCTTGGTACATTACCGATATTAGGTCCTAAAATTTACACACATCCCCTGTCTCCATTTTCATGCACCAGGTGTGTCAATTTGAACAAATACGGTGCACATCAGAACTTTATCATTGAGCATATATATTAGTGGTCTTAAAACTTAAAATGCAATTTTTATAAGAGCAGCAAACCTGGATAGTTGGCTTCATGAAAGTCAGACAGTGGAACAGGCCTCTCTCCTCGACTTACTGTTATATTGTGCTTGGTATAATATTCTTCAATAGCATCCTGTAAAAAAGATTCAAGATCTCAGCACGATAATATTTCAACAATATATAATATTATGCCTCCCTTCTTTTTCACTCCGCAGTAATATATCACCCTCCCCCCAACCCAACTTTTCCAATGACACAGTCCAGCGCCCATGTTCACAGTCCTTACGTTAACTGTTAGCGCATTTTGTCAGAATCCTATTTGGCATCCTTCAACATTAAATTCTATTCAAACATGACATAATAATAGTGATTCACTACCGGCACAAATGTCTTATCCGCTAATGTAAGGACTGTGTATACGGACCCTGATAAGGTTTGAGATCATGCTGCTACATATTATTATACTGCATTCAAGAGCTCAAAATCAATGGTTTCATATAATATATCTAATTTTGTGGCACTACTTTTTTAAACCTCTTTTTTGAGCAAAATGCTTTATTTTCTTACAACCAATGAAATTCAACCAATGTCTTGGAAATAAATCTGCATCAGAAAAAAGCTGGTCCAGAACAACACTCTTCCTCTTATTATCTCACTAATGAAACCATGCTCAGAAAATTTATAATTCTTCATTTTGACAATGGTCAGCAGGATCCGAAAATGAATATAGGACCAAGACAGATATTTTGATGGGATGGGACTTTAAAAATGATACAATTTTGACTCACATTTGATCTTTCGGCAACATCAGGATGGAGAACGTAAAAGTTCTTTTCTATTGATGCCAAGGTCGATGAGTTCCAGTCTTTTTTCTTAATATTTGCTCCCAGCTCTCTGGACTGGAACCGGTCAGGGAAATCATCTAAAAAATCATCCTCGTCTTCAAAATTTCTGTACCTGCTCTGTCTATTACTGTAACCTGAATATGAGGGTCTAGAATTTCCATATCTTTTTTGTGGTGGATAATTTTGTCTTCTGGGCATAGAACTGTTGCGTTCTTCATCAAATTCCCTCCAAGAAGGTTTTTTATGATGTCGAAATACTGGAAATTCATTTGACTCAGAATAAAAGGCCTCATTCCTGAAAGAAAAAAAAAGATTATATTGTGATCAAGCATTGCATACATATATTATATACATGATTAGAATCACTCTCTTGAAAATTGCACACCATTCCTTGCAATAATCTTAAGACATAATAAAAAGATGAGTTTATAGTCGTGTATCCCATGCCACACTGTGTTCAATTCATGTCATTTTCAATCTCTTTCTTCAACTTCCCTGTGGGGCATATAGTAGAGCAGCCTGTGTAGTGTTAGGCTGAGTACTCATATATTCACACATGAATCGAGTGAGGAAAAAATGAGTAGGCTTACTCTTACCCACCATCACCAAGTCCAACTTTCGAAACTCAGCCACCAATAATACTAGAACCAGAACATATATTTATTCTTTTAGTCAGTCAGAGAGATTTTATTATTACTGGCCCAAGTCAACTCTCCAAATAAGAGTCTTAGTATCTCTGTCTCTAGACGCTGGATTATCTCTCTCTACTATTACTATCTAGACTAGGTCTACACTCTCTATTAATATATAATATTATAATTATTTTTTATATTTTGACTCTCAGGCAGGTCTCAGTCTCAGAATAATACAGTCCCTGCACCTAGTTCCGACCAGTGTCCCCGGTCCGACCACCAACCAGTTATTGTTTTCGTTTACATTAATTACCGCGTTTTTTAGTTCAATACATCAGGCTTTCTTTTGATCATCCTTCTCGATAAATCATCAAACCTGTCATCTGCTCGAAATTGTGCTGTTTCAATCAACAATCAGAGATATCCAACATCAACAAGTGGGTACATATCCAATATTTTTTCTACTTTCTTATTCTTTAACGCTGATCATGTGTCTATCTAAGTTTCTATGGTCATAGATTTTTATTTTCTGCATTCCTTTCGTGATGCAAATAATGGTTGAGTCAGATGAATATGAATATGGGAGGGCTACTACTGTTTACATTTACAGGGCTAATATATTTCTATTTATCACCATAAAATAGATTTTTACCAAGGTAGACGTGTCTAATTCATATATATTCATTAAGAAGTAATCGGGTGTGGGACCACGTGATCAGGTCCAGGCACATTGGTCGAGGTAAAATTGGGCCATTCGCAGGATGGAATATTGCCGTAATATTGCCAGCAGTGCAGACAACAGTTTTACGACATGATGTCAGGTGTTATGTCCAGAAGCCTCCTTTTCAGTTGTAAAAACAACCTGGTTTCAAATTCAGTACCATCGCGATGATGCTGGTTGGTGCACAGGAGGAAAAATAGAGGCAAAGTTTGTTAGGCTCTATTAGGTGGTCTGAGTCTGAACAACCAGTCCACCAGTAGGCGCGTTTCCGTTTAGTTTTATTTTTATAATAATAGACCCTAAAACTTGACTACAGTATTAAATTATTAGTTATAAGTTTAAGTATAACTTAGTATAAAAAGTAAAAGTATTAGTTTTATTTTATGTTAGTTCAGGCTCAAGGCCAACAAGGCCAACGGTCCATCATCACCACCAACCACCATCCATCATCAAAATCATCATGGCCACGGTCCATATTCTGGCCCACAAATTACTAATATTACGTTAAATTTGACTGAACTATTGGCCTTCACATTAGCTCACACAAATCATGTTCTTACCTGTTATTATCGTCCTCCCATGATGAATATGTTCTACACGTTTGAGTTTGAGTTTGGTTTAAAAATGCCCTTGATGATAAGAAAAAGACTGATTTTGAACTTGAACTTGAACGTGATAAAACTGAGATACCGGTTGGAAGAACTGTTTGCCTTCTTGGGTGCAGCCTGAGGAGAGCATTTGAGTAGCATAGCCTGGAAACAAATTTACTTATTCCACTCATTTTTAACAAAAATAAATGCACAAGTCCTCACTAAAAAAATAAAACTAAACTCTCAAGTTCATCTTGAAAAATAAACACATGAAGCAGTCTGAAGCACTTGGTTTTTTTTCGGAATGCTCTCCCTTGTATTCAGAATTGTCAGTTACGGTTGATGATCATCATCCAAATAGAACTTGTTGTTTATACACTTTGAAAACGTAATCTGGATGACAGATGAGTTACGTTTCTTTATGCTTTATTATATCATTCGTTTATAATTTAAACTTTAAGATTATTATTTTCATAGTGCAAGCCACCAAGAAAGGCGTCATATCATTATCTATATGACTAAGAAGCAAGGCCTATTTGACTTTTTTTTTAATTGGCTGAAATAGGCCAATCTGGCGTTTGCATTCATTCGTTTAATTCGTGGATATTCTGTTTCGAATAAAAATAAATATAGACAGCCCGACGCAGGGATGAGCCTCTACCCAATACTAGGCCCTAATGTAGTTTTTAAAATTCAATAGATTGGAAAAATAAAGACAATAAATTTATTAGTGTTATTTTTTTGTTGGGGTTTTTTGTTGTTTTTCGGTGGATTTTTTTAAACTTTTGATTGGATTTTATCCTATTTCATTTTTGTATAATAAATACAAAATGTGATAATGGTTATGGTAATGATGATGACGACGACGATGACGATGATGATGGTGATCATGGTGAAGAAACGAGGGTTTACTATTTCATTGAAATTGATGTGCGTGTAGCAATATGCCTTCATCAGGAAACAAACAAACAAAACAAATCAAGTACCAGGAGGCAATCATAATATCGCGTCAATGATGACGGCTTGTGACTTGTGAGATGATGTGATCGTGATTATCTCAAGTGAACAGATCCACTTGAAGAAAAATAATCGACAACGACGTGCAGACTAGCACTCGCCATACATGATGATTATGCTGTGAGTGTCTTAATGTGAGAATGTCGTTGTAATGTGAGAATGGCATTGCCTTTGTATCATCATCAGCAGCAGCATGCTTTAGCTTTTTACCCTCGCCCTCTTGCCCCACCCCCTTTTTAGTTTAGTTCGGCTTTAAAAAAATAAGGCACGAAACAAAACAAAAAGACGTTCTGCAAACAAACAAACAAACAAACAAAACCAATATAGTACCACGAGGCGATCCTATTGTGTCAATGATCACTAATAGCACGACATATATAAAATGTGGGGTTTTAAAGGAGGGTGAGTGCGTAGAAGATTGCCGGACGTGGGGGTCAAGAGTCAAGAGTGATCAAAATCGAATCAATAATCAAAATCGAAACCAAAATCAAAATCAAAATGGAAATGGAAATGGAAACTACAATCGAAATCAAAATCAACGATTTTTAAAAGGTGCAAACTTTTCCTTTACCTCTGACATTCAGATATAAAATTGTTTCCTGTTTTAGGGGTAGCTTCGTGTAGTGGGGTTTGTTTGTACTGGAATACCTACGTAAATATTTACGTTCTCTGCTGTTATCAGTATCAGGCAGTGTTTTACAGGTTGTGTTTTAGTTACCTGTGATCGGGGTGGGGTGGATTTTGTTAAGGCTGGTGGCCGTTAACCACGTTTAGTTTTCATGCCTTTTTTTAAATTACCGTATATTATTATTGTATGTGTTTATCTAGCTATGGGAGGCGAGGTGGCGAAGGTCGTGGTTTCGAATCCTATCACTGCCACTTCGTTGTTTTTCTTGGGCAAGAAACTTTACTCCAACTGCCAGGTGTAAAAATGGGTACCAGCTTACAGCTGGGGAGGTAATCTGCGATAGACCAGCGTCCTATCCAGAAGGGTGACGTATTGTCACTCAGTCCGCTTCTCGCTACGGAAACCGGGATAAGCACCGGCTCTATGGGCCTCAAGGCTCGAAAGGACTTTACTTTTATCTAGCTATGATTCAGGACCTCCTGTTGTTATCGACTTTTTCCCAGAAGGATGGTCTTCCACCACAACCACCACCACCACCACCACCACCTCCCCTACCCTCACTAGTTATTAAGGGTATGTTGACACTTGACACTGATCACGTATGAAGAGGGAGCGGACACTGATGGTCTAGTAGACAGAATGATAGTAATGGGACACTGTAACAGTGCCAGAGAGAGACAAGAACAGAAAATAGGAAAAAATATATTTTCGTCGATCGGGGGAATCGAACCCATGCCTGCCACGGCGTGAAGAAAGAAAACAGTCCACTACCTCTGAGTTAATCCGCCACCGTAGAAATAGTCGCTCTGGAGATTAAACAATTCTAAAATGTCCAATTGTTGCCATTCATTGTTTTACTGTTGATTCTAGATGGACAAAAATCATAATTTGGCGGGAACAATATGCAGAAAGCAAAAGAAACGAAGGCTGCCAGAAGCTACAAATCCGAATAAGAGGTATGCACACAAAAAGGGGGGAGGGGGTGGGAATGGTATAGATCCAAGTGTAAAACAAGTAACAAGACGAAGAACATTTCGGGTTTCACTTTCATCAGATGATGAAGGTGAAACCCGAAACGTTCTTTGTTTTTGCTACTTGTTTTGAACTTGGAGCTATAATACCATTTTCATCCCCCTTTTTGTTCTGAAAGCGGCAACCTAATGGAAATTTAACATTAGGTTCCCGGAGACCGTTCTCAGCATGATGGGAACATAGAGTTAGAGTTAGATGGCCCTCATTTCGTAGCAAATTTACTAGTCCTTGAGTCAATGTGCACACACACACACACATACGTTCACGGACACTCACTCTCACACACAAACGCACACACACACACAT
>JARFNW010128329.1:0-11771 GCA_031763155.1 Dirona albolineata | reverse complement strand
GGAAGGAAGGAAGGAAGACCAACTTAAAGGAGAAAGAAGATGATAGATAGATACCACCCCCCCCACACACACACACAAAAAAAAAATTCCCTCATGTCCACCTTAAGATGAGGTGTTTTAAAAAATAGTTTTGTAATGATAATAACGAACATTTCTTACAGTGCCATTTCTCATTTTCAATAAGCTCTGGGCGCTTTACATTTGACAGTAATATATTACTAGAACATGATTCATGTATGAAACTTATAATTCTTTATTTAAAAACTCAAGGCAACACATCCTACTGTGATATAATAATACGACATTTTTACAACATAAACAGATAAGTCTTCAGCTTCTTTTGGAAAATTTCAAGGGAATCACATTCTCTCGAAACACGGGGCAGGTTATTCCAAACGGCTGGTCCCAGTTTTAGATTTTGTTTTTAGCACTACCAATTTTGTTAGGGCCTTTCGGTGACCTCAAATTTTCTTGTACTGATTTGTAGGGAATCTTGTGTTTTTAGAGATGTGATGAAGCTGTTTCTGAAAGACATTTAAACGTCATTCAAGATGTCATCTGAGAAACTAAAGATTATTACAGACCTCAAAGATTTACATTAAACAACAGCAACAACAACAAACAGGATGGATTGGAAGCTACTTACACGTGTATGCCTGCAGGGGATTGTTTGTTTGTTATCTGTACCCTTTAGTACGATGATTAAACAGTGTAGGAAACTGCTCTGTGTCCAGCCGTGGATAGTATGCAAGGCAAAAGTCATTGATGTGTTCACCCAGATGAAATTTATACTGGTAACTTCAAGGCAATGCCTGGCCTGTGCACATGTCCCGATACAGAGCTGGAATATCTATGGATCAATATGTTTAAGGCAAGCAGGGGATCAGCCTACTCGAATTCTGAATCCTTCTTTATCTTTGTCTATCCGACGCAGGTTTGACGTGGACAAGGCAAGTGGCGCTGGCAACAGGGAGACATCGACACTGACCGACAACAAATACCTGGGTGAGATGTATTTTTTAAAATGATGTACTACAACAGTCTAGCATGCTTTCAATTAGGAGGCGCCATGGTCAAGGGGTTAAGACATTGCACTAACCACATCAAGTGGAGGGGGTTCGAATCTGGCTTTCGGCATTGTGTTTGGTTTGGTTTTTTTTCATTGGGCAAGAAGATTAACTCCTTACTTGCGGCACTGCACTGCGGCTGACGCTTGGGTTATTTTGGTCTTTATTTGAAACATACCTCAAGGCAAAATGCCCTTGTGGACAAAATAAAGGCAATTTTTATTTAAAGAAAGAAAAAAAAGAGAGAATTTTTTATTTTTTTTACGTTTTAAAATTGAACATCACCGCCCATATTAACATTTCTTATGTAAAACTGTTAGCATATTGAGGCACAATTTTTATTTTGACGTCAATCGGAGCAAAAATGTGACATGATTATAGCCGTTCGCTGCATTTACATATTATGTTGTATCAGTTGACATAAGGTCTATGGATACGGCTGCTATTGTCATGAGATTCATAACAGGACTGGTGGTGGCTCAGGCAATAGAGCTTCTGACTGTCACGCTGGTAACTTAAGTTTAATTCTTAGTCTGGGCGGAACTTTCATGGTCCTCTCTGTCCCTTTCAACCTGCCACTCATCCTCAAGTGGTTTTTAGATCTACACTGTTGGTCTTTTGAGACCTAGCAAAGGTAAGATTTGTTCATTTGTTCGTGGAGTCCCCTTTATGCCTCTGAAAGCAGTGCAAGGGTCAGCCGTATGTCAATCTCTGAAGGTGTCCTACAAGGGCTTAACAATGTCAAAAAGCGAACAACTTCAGTACAACACTCAAACGACACCTAATTTTGATCTCATATAAGGCCCAGCGTTTTATGTAGAGTAAAGTTTGTTTGTTATCTATTCCCTATAGCACCGTAATTAAACAGTGTAGGGACCAGCTCTGTGTCTGGCCGAGGGCAGTGTACAAGGCATAAGACATTGATGTGCAGACCCAGTTAAAACGTATCCAGGTTAAGTGAAAATCTGTGCCCCACTAGTACACATTGCCTAATACAGAGAGTAAAGTTATGAACTTTATATCGATTTTCATTTGCCTCGAAGAGTATGATGGTAAGGCCTCTGTAAGGTCAAGGTCGCGGTGAGACTATTAACTGATTCACTGCTGCGCGCTCAGTTCCGGTCGCGGCCCTCTTACTGAGCAATTTTCCCGTGTTGTTTTTTTTGTCACACTAATTGACAAAGGTCGGGGGAAAAATTCATAAACTTGGAAAAAGGAAGTACTATCCCACAATGCGTCATTCCTTATACTCAGTTTGAAAACAAGCTCGGAAAAGAAATGGAAAAAGTTTGTTTCCTTGACAACCAAAACCAGCTGTTTTCTCGCGATTAAACTTGTCCCTCGTATGTGGCTCGATCACGGTTTCGCAAGAATTCTCGTCCATAGCAGTGAATCAGTTAACAAGATATTTTTGAAAATCTAGATGATTTCATCGCTGACAGGTCTGACTATGAGCCTGATAGTGGCAGTGGAGACATTTTTTATGAATTTACATTGGATAGGTTAGGTCTAGATGTGGCCTCGACATCTGATGACGGTCTAGTTCTGGTTCTGAGATCAAAGTATAGGTAGTAGAAGGGGGCGTGGCAGAGGAACAGGTGTTAGGAGAGGTCATGCTAGTACGAGATATTTCGAAGAGGTAGAACTAGACGGCAAGTCAGATATTGGCAGAATGAGGAAGGTAAAGAGGACGAATGGACAGACAGTTTAGCTTTATCTGCCAAAGTCTTTATCCCAGGCTAAAAATACAAAGATTTTATATCCAGTAAAGCTTGGTGCTTGCGAAATTTCATTAGATTGTGATGAAAACTTTATTGAAAGGGAATTTTTATTATTATAGACAAAAAGTGCAGCATCGAAGGGTTGTGCAACACGCCAGAGAGTTAAAGGTTTAGGATGTTGTTTCAGAATTTCTTTAAGCAAACTGACTGTTTCTTGGTTGTGGCCTTATTATGGCCACTATTTCTATCAATGCAGTTAAAATTTGAGAAAGGTTTTCTTGAAACGCCATCCTGGCACTTAGTCCTTTGGTTGTTTGCATTGATCTGGCTTAGCCGTTGATTATAAGTAGTAGGCCTACTTACAATTTGATGGGGCTGTTTTACATGATGACGAATTCTATTTGGATTGGCATTATTTTGATCAAATTACTGTTCCCTTTGTCAATTAGGCCCAGAGAAGTGGTGAATCTGCTGACAGTGTCAAACCTTTGTTCACATTCAATCTTCAGCATTACGTAAGTAGTTTAGCAGATTTCACTAGAGATTTTGTTTCTATTAGAGTATACATCTGCTAAACTTTGGACATGTAAGATATTCCAGGTTACCGGTACTCCATATATATCTGTATGTAAAAAAAATATAGATAAATAAAAATACTCCCTTTATTAATCCCAGTGGGAATAACCCAGGCGGCTGCGCCGCAAAGTGTGATCAAGTCTTGAGAGAAAAAAATCAAGTGTTTCCACCAGAATTCAAACCCGCAACCTCTTGAGTGACTTACCCAATGAGTCATTGGCTCCCCCTATGAGACTATCAAATTATGTGCCACAGAATTCCTTGTAGAGGCGGACAGCATCACCTTATTCTTCATGGTTGGTGTTATTACACCCAGCATTTTCATCTTTAGGATCCTTATCTAAATGGCAATACACTCTGATCAATCAACGTCTCACTTAGAACAGGTTGGTAATTGGTAATATGCCTAACCAAACTGATTATAAAAGGCATATGGACCATTCCTAGAGAGCCTTACAATAGACTTTAAAAATAAAATGTGGTTATAATTATAACATTTACAAAAAAAATGAATCTACAAATTTTCCACCACTTCTTCTACCATCGTAAACGAGGAAGTAATAATGATAATAATAATAATAATAATGATCTTTTTTCAGGATATTGTATAGGTACAAAGAAGACATTAAATTCATATTACTGTACCATATGCACATGCATGTACACCTGCATCTCTCTCTCTCTCTCTCTCTCTCTCTCTCTCTCACACACACACACACAGAAATATCACACAGGAAACAAAATTCCTTTCATACACGTTTGCTCTTGTTTGTTTGTTTTTTAATTTGTGTATTTTCCTATATATTTTTTTCTTCCCTCCTCTCAGGGCATCTGGAATGGTCCTCAAATACACAGTGAATTTGTGGCAGCTATTGTGGCCATCATTGTTTGGTGGATGGCACACTTAGCACGCAGCAACCTCATGGCCTAAGGCCCACATTCCATCCAGTGTGTGACTGTCTGATTTGGTGTCAGTGAGAGAATGCTGTGTGTAAGGGATAACAGGATGTGAAGAGAATGGTTTACATGTGATGTGTGAATGCTAGTTAGGAATCTAAATAGTAGGCAAATGTTTGATAGTGAATGTTTTTGGACTAATATTTTACTTTAACTTATTTAATGGACTTTTTTTTTAGGTTTAAAAATCACTCAGCCTCTTAGTGCTCTCTGTAATTTTAACTCTTGAACAAAGTATGCTTCAATAGTTTTGTTTTCACATATAAAAAAGTCTTATTTTCACATTTCCGAAAAATTTTGTATCGAAAATCAGTGTCAATAAAAAGTCCCTATTCTTCTACTTGAATTGTTCCTGTGAATGACTGTTTTGTGTTTCTAAGCGATAATTGTCATGTCACGGTCTTGAAAATAGGAATATAATTATTGGCATGAAAGGTTTAAAATTAGTAATTGGATGTCACGTGTGCTTATTACGATCCATAATTGTAAGAATTAAATTCTCTTCAAATTTGATTTTAACTTTTTTAAAGATTGCATTTGGTTGTAACTTAGGAGGATAATACTAAGTGCTTAATGAATAATTTATTGGTGAGTTATTTGAAGTAAGAATGCCTTTTCTGGTAAGTGTAAGACTATTTGTCAGCCATCACCGCTAACTTCTTCCTATGACATTGACAACGAAATTCCTCGTTATCCTGATATAAGGGGAATAACTCTGCATCACCAATTACTTACTTTCAATTAGATTTTGTCTTTCACTTTCACAAATAAATTTCAATCAACCTTCAAAATATATTGAAATAAAGAGGAATATTCTCGCCTTCAGACGGTTCCCTATCAAATTTTTAATGTACAACTTTTAAGTGGACCATTGTTGAATCAAGAAAAGTGCTGAATTTTTTAAAATAGCAGTGTTTGTTTCATCAGAGGGTTATGGGAATTTAGTGATTAAATAGGATTTAATAATAAAAACATAAAATAAAATTATGAACATGTTTTGTTGGTTTTTTTTAAACTTTCCAATCCTCTGATTTAAAAAAAAATTATCGAGTTATCACCAAGACAACTTTGTATTTACTTGACAAGTTTGTGTTCCAATTTCCTTTATGACTGCATTGGTAACCACATTCACATGCTAAATCGATGTGATTTTTCCTATTTGTGTGTAAAACGCATCCCAAAATGAGCAGAAAAAAATTCCAGGATTAGAGAAGAAACATTTAGCTCAGGTGACTTATTCGTCTTGCCACAGTGGAGAGGTTCTTCATATTGTGGTATGCTATGTCTAGTCTGCCCATGGTCACATGCTCGTGATTCTTTATGTAGGCCCCTACAGTATAAAAAGATCCCTTTTTTCTCATTGACTTCTGAAAAGCACTTTTTAAATTTACAGTTTATAATGTACGACAATATATATAATGTGTATTGTATGTGTATGACATTGCAGTGCAGGGTCCAGCTGGATGGCCTGTATTATTGGGACATTGCACAAGGCACAGGATGCATGGAACAGTGTATCTACAATCAATTCAAGGTTTAAATTTAGCTGTGCGTGAGACCTGCGAATGGTCATGCAATTACTGCTTTCATATTTGGAAACTGCCACATTGTTATTAGGTGATGGATGAGATACGATACTGATGTAAATAATCGAATGCTGCCTTGCTGTGAAACCCTCTGATTAATAGGCTACATACACGTTCCAACCTCAACCCAGATTTGAACATCCAATCTGCGAGACGGACAAATTTCCCAGCGAGTCAGGAACTACTGGATACTCCTAATATTAATATTATTGCCTCCATCCAGAGATTGTCAGACGAGGCGTGTGTGGGTAAAAACTACAACCAATCTGGCTTGGGTCCTGGCCTTCATCCATTGATTCGAACGTGTGTGTGGCCCTTATAAAGTGTGGGGGAATTCGGGCCCAAATAGAATTTGTGTTGCTTTGGATATCATATCTACTGTACACTGAGCCACAAAATATACACATTACTTTTTGAAACTTCGTAGCTTCCAAAAAAATAATTTCCTCACCTGACTCATATGAGAATGTTTCAAGCCACAGACAGAAAGATATTGTTAGTATGTTGCGCCTAACAGGCTGCTTTGCTGTATGCTCTCCAGGGAGCTGAGAAGGATGCTTTGAATGACAAGGTCTAATTGATAAAGTCAATGAGCCTATAACGATGATAAATCTATCTTTATCTTCACTATCCAAAGAACCAGGGGTCGTACACACAGACCATAAGTCAACGGTTAAGGCATGTGTGCAGGCTGAAGAACACTATAATCACGTTATGTTGCAAGAATTCTATGCAATATGAGTGTGCCAAAATATGCTAACAGATAATGTATGGTCTGTGTATACCAGTGCAGGTGATTAATTTTGTCATCAGAATCCCTGTTGGTCAGAGAAAATAACGTCAACAGGATTTGAACCCAACTTCTGGTACATTGCCTTTTCATTTCTATCGTGACGAGGGTACAAAGATCATATCTGCTGCGTGCAGCTATCTCTAATAGATTTCTATGTATTTGTAACTCGTTATGTAATTAAAGTGTAACGGTACTAATGCAGCAGATTATGACAACAACGTAAAATACGTCACATAGTCTAAGTTGACTACGACATGGCACAAACAGCAAAAAAGGAGAAAAGAAGTTGCCCTTTTAAAAAATGTATTGTATATATATGGTACACTGTAAAACACCTACAAAATGGACATTACTATCAACCAGGGAATCACTAATGCCAGATTATTTTTATCAAAATCCAATTGTACAGTTTAATGCATCTGAGTGAAGTTGCCATGATGCTGGTTTGGTTGTGTGGAATCAGTACGGCATCCAGAAATGCTTGAGTGTGTCCAAGACACTGGCACAGGTGGCTTCCTTCACCACGTAGGCCCTGATCACACCACCGGCTTTACAGGCCTCCAGGACCTCGTAGATCCGGGCATGGTCAAGGTCAGGTATGATGTGGATGAAAGAGAAGATGATGTAGGGGTCATGGACGTCATCCACCTTGGAAAACTGGAGATGATAATTGAATAATATACAAATTGTATTGCAATGTAAATGTTGTAGTGGGTAAAACATATCCAGGTTAAAGTGTAAGTCTGTGCCCCACTTAGTACGCATGACCTGATAGAGCTGGAAAATCTATGGATTAAGATTTTGAAGGCAAGCAGGTACACAGTGCCGAATTTTTCGTGTGAGCACTCTTTTAGTACGTGCGCATAACGCTGTGACCTCAGGGTCAAAGTGTCACTCCCACAGGTAATCTCACACCTGATGCTTTCTGTCGGGTCAGATAATTTATTAATATTATATATATGAGCCTATAACGATAATGCGGCTTCTGGAGGTTTACAATATATTATAATATCCCTCTATCCTACCACAGTGCCTGAGTGTATGGGATGTGACTGGGTGGTGATCTCCTCACCCTCATTCCATTCCAAGCCTTGATTGCTGTGCCATACGTGGTGAAAGTGATATCAAACAAATTTCGCCAAAAAGAGAAAATAGCTTTCCGTACCTTCAGATGAAGCCAGAAAGGTTCAGTGATTGTGTTTGTCTTAAACATTAATTTGTTAAAAAGTTTTAAAAAGGGGAGTAGAAGAGGTCAAAAAAGAGGGAGAAAAGAGAGCGGGCATATGGTGTGAAAAACAACATTCCAAACTACTAACCACTCCAGTGTGAAATCGTCTCTGTACCTCCCTGATCACATGAACCAATGGCACCACTTTCCCACGATCATCCCTAGACAACCATACATAGGCAAAGAAGCCGAAGCTTTGATCTTTTAGGTCACTTATGGTGGTCTGAAGTTGTATACGACTTCTATACAAAGCAATGACTGAAGTACCCAGGATAGAGCTCTCTTCAGCGCTGAAAGAGAAGAAAAAGCAGTCGATTGACATGAGCTATTGTAAAGCAATATGAATGGAACTACACCCAATGTAAAAGACTCATTCATAAAGCGTGTTATAGGTGTCTACAAGGCAGGGATTCATTTAGACATTCTTTCATCAAACTAATCAGTCACAGTCATAAGTTTTCCATGGACTTTCCGGGATTATTTATTCAACTCATCTTTGTGTGGCTTGACTAAAACTATCAAAAGAAGTGCCTGTGTATGTATGTATGTATGTATGTATGTAAGATGTATGTATCTATGTAACAAGACAGACCAAAACTTTCTGACGACATTAGACAGGGCTTACATAGAGAACAAAAAGAATTGGCGCAAGCACTGAACCGTGGAGAACCATCACAATCCAAACAAAATTCTGCAGATCGAAATTCATCCATAACAATAATTTGTCAATCGTTGTTTTCAACAGTGTAAAAACTAGACACTATCTATCGGTAACAAAGGGTATGGCCGGTACCAACTAGCCATCGTTGGGGATCCTATCTCCTCCACCCCATTCATCACAATTCTCATGTCAAAATGTCATCTAAGGTCATGAGTTGCATATGAAATATGGTTAAAATGTTGTAAATGATTAAGAGAGATATGAGGACTAATGTGGGGGAGGGTGGGTGATGTACAGAAGGCAAATTGCACTACCTCTCACTTCACATTTGTACTCCAATAAGATACATCGACTCGTAACAATGACTATTACGAAGCTACCTACTTTGATACATTTACTTGAATAAAGTACAAAGTATACATGGATCTTTGGGACCTGAAGCCCATAATGTCTAACTCACCAGTCACTTGCCATAACAATGACGTGCCCATTCTGTCGGTGTGCATCTATTCGTTGCCAGACCCTCACCTTCATAAGTAGGTCAAAGCCATCTGTAAGGTGGTCTAGAACCAGGAAATGAGGGTCTCCAACCAAGGCTACAGCTGCATGAAGTTTCCGTTTGTCTTCATTACTGGCAATAAAGAAACGTATGACCAAGCTTTGTATTTCTCTCTCCTTGTTTGTTTGTTATCTTTCCCTATAAGTACCATAATTAAACAGTGTAGGGACCAGCTCTGTGTCTGACCTACCAATGAAATTTGCAATGGCAATGGCAACCTTGGGTTACAGGGGCGTAAATGACAAAATGTAAAAGGATGAAAACTGTGCGTGAGAAATAAATATAGTAAAGTTTCAAATGGTTTAAAAACCGTTTCCATGTGCTAGTTGCAAAAGGGGAAACCCGAAATACAAATGACACGCAAACAAGAATGTATATTTTCAAAGTTCTGCGGATGTGTACACATAACGCGTGGTCAGAAATGTTTGTTCAGAAGCTGCTGAGCGCTCCAAATTTCTATAAAAACTTGTTAGAATATCTAATCTGAAAGGTCGAGCGCATTAGACCGTTTTAAATTTCAGTGGCAATGCTGGACTCAGCGGTTGTCATAGCTTCAAAATTGCCTTGATTCCCACAGCTTAAGATTTTCTATTTGTGTTTTATGTGCTTGTTGGCTGATGAAGGGGAGACCTGAAACGTTCTTTGTATTGTTATTCCATTTCCACTTGGAGCCACACCAATTTCACCCTCATCAGTGGCAATGCCGGAGGTCTCTCCTAAAAAGCCAAGTATGGAATTTGTCTTTTTTGAGATTTTGTCATATTGCCACTAATGGTGACTCCCTGAAACTTTTTCTAAATAAATGTTGTCTACTTTGTAATCAAAATTCAAAGGCGATCTACTGCAAGATATAACCAAGAGGTAACACTTTGTGACATTGACCCGTATACCCTGTTGCGGTGCCCATACTACTTCTAGCTCGTTAAGATCTTTTTAAAGCTGTAATTGGTCTGTGACTTGATCATAATTTCCGGTTCATGAGACAATCGTCTGCAAAAAGTCAAGACTTGTGAAATTGCAGTTAGAGCGTTCAGATTTTCCCAATATGTTGAAGACAGCTTTAGTAAATTCCATAACAAAGAAACTTTGGACTGTCACAACCATTTTAAAACTATAGACCAATATCTAACTTAAATTCTATTTCCAGTCATTGAAAAGATTCTATCAACAAGACTGAGTGAACACCTTAAAGAAAATCAACTCTATGCAAAATTTCCATCTATTTACAAACCTTGTCCCAGTACTGATACCACTTGTCTTGGCTTAGTCATATTTTGGTATTAGCGTAAAAGGTAACGCTCTACAGTGTTACAAAAAGACATATGTGATAGGACTCAATCTGGCATTATTCAAAGCAATATTTCTACTCCATCTCAAGTCAGATTTGGAGAGCCACAAGGTCCTCTTTTATATTCCTTATATTCACAACACCTTCTTGTTTTTTAATTTTGTTATTCCAGAATTGGTGCCTTGTATAAATTTTTATTTGAATGCTTTCCTTATAAATGCCCCTCAAATTCTTATCATCTCTTTTACCATTAATCAAAACTTATTGTGTTGTCTATACAACCTTTTCTTTTATTATCTTTTTAAATACAATATTGAAAACTTTATGACAACCAACCTCCCTTCCTGACTTTTTCACACAATCACCAAACACTTGTGCATGTGCAATTGTCTTTTTCTCTTCTCCAGATGCTGATTTAATGCATCATGCCTTAGGGGACGACCAGTCTCACCCTCAGACTTAGAGAAAGCATAAAAGTTAAATGAAATTTCACAAATACAAAGATTAACATTATCACCTGTATTTAGATATCCGGACATATGCCACGTCCGTCAATGCGAAATCGGAGAGCAGTCTGTCTGTTATTCCATCCAAGTCTGACGTAACGTTTCTGATTCGGGCAAAAAGATGTAACACGTTGCGTCCTGTCAGTCTAGGATCCAACTCGTTTTTCGAAGGACAGTAGCCAATATTCACACGGTGCTGTAGATGGGGTAAAAAAATATTAAAATATCAACATATTGTTCTTCACGTTTCTCCTCAAATTCTTCATATCACCGTGTCATCGTAAAAAAATTGACATGAATTTCAACTTTTTACTGACGCTTACAAGATGAAAATGTAATAACATCATGCCTTTATCTAATTAGATGAAATTGCAATCAAATGAAAATAGGTGTATAGTAAGTGATATCATCTGTAGACAATGCAATGCCAAAAATGCCATTGCCATAACAAAACACTAATCAAACTTGATCAAACCTTTCCACAACAAAAAAACCAATATATTTTACAGTAACGTCCATTTCTAATCTTTCTGGTGTTAATATTCATATTTCTCAAAGTTAATTGCTTTTCCCATCAACACCTTGTCGGACCTGTTTGTATATATATATATACGTTATATATATATATATATGCACAGACATTTGTGTGGTGGTCAGGGAAAAGGGAGGAATTGAAGAAAAATAAAATTTTCTAGTTATTTATATGATTAAAATCTGCAAAGTCTGCTGGTTACCACTTTTAAAATTTTTTAAATTATCTCAAGTAGTTTATTTTTTATGATTTTTTAAACGTTGAATGTCAAGGAATAGTGCTTTTGAGAAAAAGGCT
>JARFNW010128318.1:0-11777 GCA_031763155.1 Dirona albolineata | reverse complement strand
AGAGATAGAGTGAGAGAGGAGAGAAAAAGGGGGGGGGGGGTGGTTGCTGCTCGTACACCTTAAAGTCCCCATGCCATATTACATAACATCAAATGGCTCATGTCGTCTACCTTGCTTAACACATCACGTTCGGGTTTACCCCCCTCCCCTATTTCTTTTTCTTGAACTTTGTCCCATGGAATGCCATGTAATAAATAGAATACTTAGTTGGCATTTCTTCGGTTTATGTCAAGAACAGCCATTAATGTCGTCTCTTCCTGCTTCCCAACTCAACACGTTGCACAGTACTGCTTTGTGTTAATGTACATTCGAGGTGGGCACATTGATATATACATATATATACACACCCGGTGCACACACAGTGTGTGTGTGTGTGCGCGTGTGAGAGAGAGAAGGGGGGGGGGGGGGCTGGCGCATTCTAAAACATAATTGGAATTGGAGAAGCCAAACACAAGAACTATTTTAAATGATGAATAATTTAGCATGTTTGACAACCCCCGTCAACACACTCTAACTTACTTAAATTTAACAGACAGATCCATTTCGACCCCTGAAGTTCCAGTTTTAAAGTATGGCAAGTTTCCTATAAAATAAGGTTTCTTCCTTTCTCTTGACCTATGACCTATATCCACCATCAACATTGGGATCTCCACTCCCTTCCCCCAATGACAAAAAACGTGGACTTCATAATAACAGAAGAGAACAGTTGGCTTCAAATGAGTCTGATATAATAGTGTTCCTTGTTAGGTCACTCACTAATATTACTATTCCTTAAGTTACGCTGAAACTAAAAACAATTTTCAACAAATTATACACCGAGTAATGAGGGCTGTCAGAAGCTTGTGGTCTAAAAAGAACGCAAAAACCAAACCAAAACACTTCAAGCTTAAAACAACTAACAATTACAAAAATGTTTCTCCTTTTTCAGTTAACAAACATACAAGGCACTAAACAAGATGTAAGTGAACATGGGTAAGTCGAACCAAAGGTAATTGCTCTGTTCCACGTCTGTAGTTAGACTGGCCCCAGTATATATATATCCACAGATGTCTTTGGTTCAACTTGCCCTCCATTTTAAAATAAAGGGAAACGTAATTGTGAGTTGTTTCCCACCTAAAGCCATACCATCTTTTTAAAACAAATTATACAGCAAGATAAAGATCTCCAGAAAACTCTCTTCAGTTATCCTGCAAAATTGAATTGTAAAAGTGAAACTAAATGACAAACAGGTTTTTAATGTCTATATAATATAAAGCACTTTTTTTTAAAAGGAAGAAATAAACAAGAAACCAAATAAAAATTTCACTTACTCGTCATCTTTGTAAAAATCAGAAAATAATCCAACACGCTGGTATCGTTTCCGAGGAGGCTGGCCTGCAGGTACATCACGACTTATGGTGGACGGATATTGATGTTCTTCCTCTTCTACTTCATGATCACTTGAAGAATCATCAGAACTGTAAAATAAATTATTATTTTCAATTTGGACACAGTGCGTGACACATGCCAATTCAAACAAATTATCATTTCAGACTTAGGATTCGATCGCGTTTGAGGACTACAAGAACCACCTACTAAAAGAACATTATTAGCACAACTATTTGCGGCAAGGACCTCAAACACTTGAACATCAACAAAGAATTTGGATAGCCTGTATCAGGGGTTTAAAAAAAATTACAATAAAAGACCTTTGTTTTGTTATATAACCTCTCAACATCATCAACAACAAAAATGGTATATAAAATGTATCAATGCATGTTCAACCTTTTCAATTTTGTGTGGATTTTTTGTTTGTTGTCCAAGTCAAGCCTGGTGATAAACATTCATTTTTATAGCAAACCATTTCATGACATCAATAAATTAATGAATTTGTTGTTTATCGAGTCCCTTTTTATACCGCAAAAAGCAGTGTAGGGGCCAGCCATATCAAGCTCTGAAGGGTGTACATGACAAAAGGAAGTAAATCCAAATGACAATGAGGACTAACACCACTTATCACCTATATGGCCAGAAAGTCTCTGCATCAGAAATTAAAGGCGAGCAGGTGATGAGCCCACTGCGTAATTAATTAATTAAAGATTATAAATACTTTTATACTTTTCTAAAAAGAGTTTTATTAAGAATATATATTATTATCTCAGTACAAAATTGACTGTTTGCTATTTGGTGAGTGAGAAGAAAAGAAAAAGGCAGATTGACATTGGTGATCATTAAATAGGTAAATCTCTATTTCAGTACCACATCATTTCACCATGACATTAAAAAGAAGTAAAAAAAAACAAAACTTCTGAGAATTGAAAACTAAATGTTTTCTACAACAATATCAATTTTGTTTACCAACTGAAGTTATCTCAATCAATGAGTATCTATTCATGTCATCAATACTAGAGCCCTGTATCGCTTGATCATTTGTTGATATGTATCAAGAGATGACAGACAACTCAATTCAATAAAGAAATAAAAATAACCCAAATTGGTTTTAAAGCGTCACATAAGCAAGGATTACATCTAAAATACTAACCTGTCTAACCGAAGTGCTGCTTGAATTTCTTCCACAACTTCCTTCTTTCTACACTGTTCCAATGGAAGAGGCTGCCAATCAGAGTTTGGTAAGACAGGGATCACAGATGGGCTTGCTGATAAGTGAGACAGACTAACAGGTGTATTGCACAATTGTTTGTCAGGGACTATGGATCGGAATGAAGGGTGTCTCAGGGGTCTATGGGATGATCCATCAACCAACTTCCTGTTCGAGGATAAAGTTGGAGTACGCACTGAGTTCCCAGAATGAGATTTTTTAGCAGATTGTCTATGTGGAGATGGATATCTCTTGATAGGAGATATTGGTGGTGGAGCAGAATACGTGTCGGCAAGACATGAGGAGGGTGTTAATATACTGTGCTTTTCAAGACGAGGGGGTGACAAGTCAGTTTCCTCTGCTGCAAAATTTGACGACTTCCTACTTTTCCGGGTAGACCTTCTGTTTAGTTCTTCAGGTGTCTTTGAAGTTTTAAGACTAGGACTGGACTCAGAGCTACTGATTGGGTTATCAAAGGATAAGTTAAGTTCAACAGAGTAATTTGATAATGACCTTGGTAATGAATAGCTGGATTGAATGATACTACTATGAGTTGTTGAAGTTGCCGACCGCCGCAGTAACTGACACTCTGCACATGACAAGAAATCATCGTGACTCGAAGCACTCAATGAATGGTTTGGACACGCTAAATTACTACTGATTTTAGAATGGTGCCTGATTTGAAAACCAGCAGATTCTGTTGGCGACAGAGATGAAATAGAAGGTATGGTTGAACTGCGGGTAGAATGTCTGCTGGGACAAGGGGAAGGAGTCAAGGTTGACACACTGGATCCAGCTGTTGAGTAGCTGCTGGTATCAATGGTCAGCACCTGGTCAATACTTCGATGAGAGACCAGCTTAGTGATAGAACTGTCCCCTGTAAATGGAAGAAAGTATGAAGAGTAAGTGGTAAAAATGAAATGTTTGGCAATATATTGATTTATACCTAATTAATTCATCCCTATATATGGGCTTGTCTTACACCGAATTATAAAGGGCACCATTTTGTATTTAATTCTATCTATCACCATGAAAAAATCTTTTCATTTTGATCTGTTGAGAACTGTAATGGTGAATGCATGGATTTCAGCACCCCATTCTTACACCACAAATATAAAGCACAATTTCTGAAGAGACTTAAAAGAAAAAGATGCTTGGTGACAATTGATACTGATAGGGTCTAAAATGGTTTTAAAAATATAAAAAATGTGATGAAAATCACAAATGCCTAGCTTTTGGATATAATTATATATGTCCCACTTATACATATATATATATAAATATTTATAATAAAGTACAAAAATGCACTCCTCTCATGTGAACATAAAATTTCAACATTTTTTATATTAATTATTTAATAATAAATAAGAATTCTATGATTATGGCAGCAACACTAGACTGAAAAAGCCTTGGCTGGTGTGCATTTTAATTAATTTTTGGCAACCATATTTACAAGAGGGAGACAGAGAGGTATCATAAAAAAATATATAATAATAAGATGAAAGAGCAATCAAAACTAATGGTGATGGTAAATTAATAGTGGGTACCTTGAAAACTTGGAATAAACTAAAAGGTTTTATGTCATCATAGTGAGACAGTTGCAAAGAAAGGGCCACTTAAAAAAAACAACCCAATGCCACTGACATCATAATGCGGTTCCCTGACATTATGGTACATACCACCAACATGGACAGAAAAACTTGCTCAAAGCAAGCAAAAAAAAAAAAGACGGTTGGATGAAGTTACTTCCCTCCATTCGTGAACTTAATATTCATGACTTTGCCAAACTAGGTTTTACAGCTCTAACTTCATGAACTTGTTTCCAGAATAATCTGGGGGATGCATTATGTAAGGGACTTAAGTGATCCATACAAAGGAAGGAGGAAAAATCAATTTTTAAAAACCAAATGTTATCAGCATAATGTCATTATGTGGAACACCGGAGTACTCACCTTCAGTCTTTTTCTGACGACGTCCTTTCCTTTTCTCACAAAGATTTGATGAATCTTTAGAAATCATTGTAATTGGCGTTATGTTATTTGAAGGCATTGACTGGGGAACAATGTTATCCAAATTCACCATTCTGTGACGTTTTTTTGGAGGAAGCCACTGATCACTTGAATCACTTAAAGAGGTTTGGTCTTTACAATTTGAAGCCTGGTCAGATGAACTCTTTTTTCTCATTGTTTTACATACATTCTTCACTGAAAGATTCACAACTTCCAAGGCAGGTATTTCTTTTTTAGTAGATTTTACTGGCTTGGCAATCTCTAAGTTACATGTGTCCGGAAATGTCATCTTCTCTTTTATTTTCTTCATCACATCTATTTTTATGACTCTAAATATAGTGGGAAGGGGCATTTCTCCTGGTCTTACCCTGATAAAACTATCTGCCGGATTTTCTGAAATGGCCATACTCTTTACCCCTGTCTCTAACATATCCAGATCTGCAGCAAAAGCAGGATCAATTATATTCTTGTGCTTTGATTTGAAGTTGAGTAACTTACGCCTTTTCTTCATACGTTTTTCAGATCCTTCTGTTTGCTCCCCATCTGTAGGAGTTCCTGATCTGTTAGACTCCACGCCTGTACCAGTCTGAAAAACATTTAGACGACTTGACGCTAAAAGCTTTGAGGGCTGAACACGCGACGTAAAGAAGGATAACCTCTTCTGAGGAGATGAGGCACCAAATCCACCAAGTCTACTTGACTCAAACTTTTTCCTCTTTTTCCGCTTTGTTTTCCGCATCATAACATGTAACTTTGGTTTTTTGTACTTCGGCTTTATTCGAATGGGGGAGACTTCAATTTGATGAGCTAATTGCGGAAATGATGGTGTCTTCACAGACTTGAAAGGGTTATCAAAAGATAAAGAACTCACAACTTCTTCAGAATCTTTATCTGATGTGAATTGAGAACTGATCGAACTTTTTACACTTTTTAATAGAGCCTCCAAGTCTTTATCACTAAAATCTGATTTTTCTATTTTCTCATTATGGGCCATACTCTGAACACTGTGTAATGTTTCTTTACTTCTTTGAGAAACTGACTCGTCATTTGGATCTAAAAAGTTAGAGCCTGTGTCTCCAAACAATTTAGGAGGTGAGGACTGTAAATATAAATTGGATTTCCTTGATGATGGTTCATGAACACTTTCAAACAAATTATCAACATTACTATGATCACTGAATTCATGTCGTTCAAACGGAGCTTCACTATTAGAAGTAGGAGCCAGTCTATTTACACTTGTCTTCTTCAATCTGGTGAAAATCCTCTTCCTTGCTTTTTTCTTCTTGAAAATCTTGAGTGGGTTTGATTTTAGCAGTGGTTCTGATTCTTCACAAGTGATAGCTTTTCGTGGACGTCCTCTCGGACGCTTAATTTTTTCTTCAAGAGACACTTGTGACTTAACCTGCTTCATAGATGGTTCTGAATCTTCATCCAGCTTTGGAACAGGTTTCCTGTAAGTCCTCCGAGGTGGATCAAATTCAAACCTTTTGTTCAATGAACCCTTCGGTCTCCCAGGACTCTTTTTCTTCATCGGAGGACCAATGCCTAAAGCTTCACCAGACTCACTGCACATTCCTCTTCCACGATGCTTATGTGAAGTCTTAACTTTATTTGCATTGGGATCACTGAGGATTTTATTAACCTTTTTCGATTGCCTTTCAGAAACCTTTTCATCTCTGACTGCATTGTCAGTTGCCTTACTCAATCGAACATTACTGTATAAAACACTTCTTTTGTGGTCCACTTGAATCTTCTTCCTTTTGATAGGGCTAACCCTTTTCTTTTTCCAGGCAGGAGGACTGATCTTTGTTGGTGAAGATACAATGATCTCACTGGTCATTGCCATTGACTCCCCTACTCCATAACATGACCCATTCCCTGTGTTTTCTTCACAAGGCTGCCTTTCCAAGAATTCAACATTGTCACCACCGTCTTCTTGTATTGCACCATATGCAGTTTTGTCTGGATTAATTTCTTTTACTTCATCTTTCAATCTTTTGGAAGGAGGCTCCCTTATTTGATCATCGTCTTGCCCTTCAAAACATAGAACATCAGATGTAGATGACTGATCTATTGGATCGTTAATATCCACTTGTTCTTGCACAGCATTGCCATTGGAGACTGCAGGTGGAGATATTTTGGCTGTACCTGAGTCCCCAGTTATTTTATTACTTTTATTGACAACCAAAGATGATGCAGGTGATGGATTTGTTTCTTGGCTGTTTTCACACCCAGCCGCAGAATGGGGTGACTCATTGCCGAATGGAGATCCCTCAAAAGAAACAATTCCACTGTCTGGGGACACATTAGGTAAGACATCCATCCGAAGACATGAATCGTGGACATCTTGAATGGAAGAGCGGCAACTCGAGGTAGGAGGCTTTGTGCTCTTGACAGGTTTTAATAGGTCAGATGACTTGACAGCATCACACATGCCTACATCATTTGTAGATGGTTGCCTAATATTTTCAAAAGTACTCTTAAATGCAACATTTTCTTTCACAGACGGACATTGACTATATCCTTCAGAATTTCCCAATGGATTCTCAACGCTGACAGTAGGCTGAACAGCACATTCATTAATTGCAGGTGGCTGAAATTCAACAAAACAAAAAAAAGACAATAAAAATGAATCAATAAATATATATATAAAAATATAAACACAAGAAAATCCAAGCCTACTTTATAATAATTAGGGTGTAACAACACACAAACATTTTTGTTCCCTAATTCATTTACAGCAACAACCTCTCTATGATGCATTTCATGAGCACTCATAATTTTTTTCTGGACTAAAAAGATAAACCTTTTCAGTTCCCCCAAAATAAAGGGTAGACCACTTTAAAAAGGCTACTATCCAAGCAAAATTGAAATCTGATGGCCACAGTCGTATAATTTTTTAGCCAGATATTTTTTTCAGATGATTTTATTATGAACGGCCATAATGACATACAGTGCAAGCTTTGAATGGATATATAAACGTAATGATTGAATGATGTCCCTTGATTTTGTTAAAAGAAACAGCATTATATGACGAAATAAGATTATATACTCAGTGACCGAGAATCTGTAAGCTATTTTTGGAGTGCATACGAGAGTGGTGTTGTATCCAGAATTGCTCAATATGATCCAGATATATATAATACAATTGTTCTTTTATATAAAAATTTATATCAGCGGTTGGCATACAGAGAAAGAAAAATCATTTCAAAATAAATATTGTGAGATTCTAGCGCAGAGACAAAGACAGAAAAAAAGTGTTGATTTCCTTTTCCTTTCAAGAGGAATGAGGGCTGCCAGAAGCTAAAAATCCAAATAGAAGGCATGAAAAAACAAGGGAAAATGGTATAGTTTCAAATCATAGACATGTAACAAAACAAAGAACGTTTCGGGTCTCGCCTTCATCAGTAAACAAACGAACTACAATCAACACAGAACAATGGCTCAAAATGCCGGAAAAATATGGTCCGTGCGGTCGGTCGACCAACTAAGACCGAAAGTAAAAAGCAAAAAACAAAGCTCCAAGAGAGAGAGAGAGAGAAGGGGAGGGGAGGGAGGACCATGTGGGCACACATCACGTTTGGTGTCGTCATACACCTTTCAAGTGGACACAACTTTTCACAAAATGAGTCGTGAGCTTCTTCACAGTGTTACTCAGTGTATAATGACTTGGGAATAAAGATGGATGAAAATATTCAGACATTAGAATAGTCCTTGTGTATCTTTTAGTCGATGCAAGGGAACTCCTCTTACAAGGCTATCAAAAGTTAATATGATCAGTTAATTTTAAAAGACCACTGCGTCATCATACCCTGCCTAAAGACTTAAACAGGACAAGTTAGCTAATCTTGCTGCCGTGGTGGTTTTTATATATTGGCAGAGTGAAATGCACTCGCACTAGAAGTTTTGCATCATGTATAAAAATATATGGTTTATAAATCATTGCGTGTGGCATGTGCCAGAGAAACATAAACAACAGAGGTTAATGTTTTCATGTTTCACAGCTTCAGGTTTTCGATCAGACTCAAGCCATGATCGCGCATCACTGGCAACAACATTTGTCATTTGTGGTCAGACAGGTGCGATGAAGTGGCCAAACATAACAAACGAGAACCAAACCACATGAACATGGGACGGATCCAAACAAAACATACTTAAACAACAAAAATGTAGCAAAACCACAACAGACATTGCCAGTAATGGAATGTGAAATCTGTGACAACGCTGCTTACAATTGAGAGGACCTCTCCGAAGATGAGACAAGCAGGGCCAAGTGATTTACCGACGGACACAAACGCCGGTGAGCCAATACATTTTATTATTATGCGCAAATATTTAAAAAATATTGTGACTGTATTGGGTCCCAGGCCTGTCTATTCATTAAACACAATTAACGATGCTTGACAAGACCACCCATTTGAGTTGTGTTCTTTCCAGCAATGTAACAAGTTGTTTTGTCATTAACTATAGTATTAAGATTAATTTCTAAAAATAGAAAGACATACCTGAACGTCCATATTTCCATCATTCATACAATGGTCATCAGAAATATAACTGTGAGAATGAGGTTTCAGGTTGGTTCCCAAAGAACTATCCGCTTCATTGTTGCTACTCCTTTTCCTGTATGAAATAGTTAATTTCAAGTCACTAGAATCAACAGTTGAACTGTGAGCTAAAAACTCCTGCTCACAATAGCTATTCAAAGAATTATTGTTGGTTATATTTCCATCATTCTGTTGCCGTGGTAAAGCTTCATTTCCATCATCTTCGTTCATATCTTTTTGTGACAATCAAACTCATTTGCTTTCATAATCCAGCCATCTGTTTAGAAACAATAATAAATATAATTTGAAGTTTCAATATATAATATAAAGTACACATTTTGAATCAAGGTCAGGGAGGACAAGATTTTCATTTTAGTTGTGTTTTTATCATAGAGATAAGACCTAGTCTAGAGGCCTCTGACTCTTGCTCATTATTTCAAGCAAATCAAATAGTTCAGCTACCACTACCAGTCTTCATATATTGGTAAATTTAATATATTTTTACATTCTATAATTGCAGTAGTCTTAGATTTATAGAGTGTAATAATATTTCTTGAGCACACAGCATTTTATGACAAGGAATGTCTCTCATCATGTGTCTGGGAAACTTGAGTCCAAAATTTTGACCATTCAACTTCAAGCTCAATATCATGATGATGTGAGTGTGAGGGAGTATCAGTGTATTGTCAGTGACTGATGTACCTGATGATGTGCAATATTCCAACAAAAGTCGTTACTGATGAAGGGGGGTGGATACAACAAAAGTAAAAGTAAAAGCATTAAAATTAAGGTCATTATAATTATTTGTATAAGATTACAAGATTTACTTAAGAAGTCAAGGATGTTGCTACTTTTGTTACTTTGTTGCTCTAACACACAATATATATACTGTACTCTAATATACTAACTTTCATCACACTCACACAGCAAGAAAAGTAAGGGCAAAGTTAAAGTTATAAAGAGAGAGATATCAAAATCAAAACAAGCCAGTTGGAATTTGGAAACACCATCCTGCCTGTAGACCTCTAGTTCTAGTCTAAGTCTAACTTTAAAAAGGAGCACAAGATTAGAGTAGAAAATGAGAATATAGTAACTAGTCTAAACAGTAACAGTAACATGATACAAGAACACAATCACAAAACACACTGAGACAGTGACTACACTACACAGACTTGGACCAGAAAACTCCCAACTTCATCAACTGACTAAGACTAAGAATGAAGAAGAAGAATGTGGTCATTCTCTTATTCCTACTCTAACTACGGCAATCACACAAAACTTACCAGCTGACCTAAGATAACAACCATAAGTATTACAACACAACAGATGGACAATAAAGAGGAGTCTAAAAATAAAGAAAATGACACGCATAAAATAAAAATGCAAGGTAGGGAGTAACAACACCACCACCAGCCAGTAGAGTAGTAAGCAGAGCGAGTCAACGATGGTTCTCCCACACAATAAATAAAAAAAACTCACAGATAAACAAATTAACAGGTAAAAACACCAAGTTGCTAACCTATTCAGAAAATTATTTATTCAATTCCTGACAAAATTAGGTCTAAATCATCATCAAATGTCAGCTAATAGACCAATACTGACAAATGTAAAAATGTAAACAATGTGAAGATTCAGAAGGCGCTATGCGCCATAACAGTTCGCTGAACTGAAAAATGGCGTCTGTGGTTTTGGTTGAAGGGATAGTATGGATTAGCAAACATATTTTGAAATCAAGAGCAACAATTTTTGCTATGCTTTAGTATTTATTACCAAAAACTACCAGCTAGGAATATAAATATAGTCAAATTTATACCCAAAGTAACAAAAACTGACTAAAGAGGGGGAAATTGCAGTTTCATTTGTAATACAGAATCAGAAATCCTTTCGATCTTATCCATAAACGTCTGAGGTATTTTTAGTTACGACAATTACAAGACTTGTAAAGAAGAGCTCTTCTCATATTTCGACACCTGGGTACCATACCTATAACCGCTCTAAAATACATTGTAGGCATCTACAAATAACATTTCTGATTTTTTCTAAATCAACACAAAATACACTGATAATCTTGAATGTTCTTGTTTGTCTTTTGTTTATCAAATATCGAAAAGTAGGGTTACAGTTGATTCCGTTTATCTGGATGCTCTATTACCTATCCATCTTCCCATTCACCTACCAATTGCTTATGATGCACTCACCTATTCATGTAATTTGCTTCCTCTGCAATAATATTGTTGTATGCACATAGGATATATATAATATATACTTTGTACATCGGTCTGTCTATACATGTGTACCTCTCATTTCAATGGGGCGAGCGCTAGCTTGCATACAGCCGACCATTCGTGTCCAAGAAGATTTGTTCTCAGTTTCTCTGCTACTGTTATGTAGGATGAAGAGTTGGGGTGGTATGTCTAATCTCTGCCACATAGGTAACTCTCTGTGTCCTCTTGTCCCTTACCTAATTAAACTGCTGATTACTAAACATATGAATCTTCGCATCCAAAACGTGCCCAAACAACACAATTTAATCTGACTCTTCCCCGTGGTATTCGATCGCCCATATAACGTCCTTATTGCTCTCTCTCTCTCTCTCTCTCTCTCTCTCTCTCTCTCTCTCTCTCTCTCTCTCTCTCTCTCTCTCTC
>JARFNW010128307.1:0-11778 GCA_031763155.1 Dirona albolineata | reverse complement strand
ATTTAAGAGTTCACATACATCCTCTCCCTCTCTCACGCACTGCAACTTACCTACCCAAACACTCATACATGCACACGCATACATGATACACACCCGCAAACACACACACACACACACACACACACACACACACACACACACACATACACACGCACATACACTCATTGAAATGAAATCAACAATTGATCAGAATAAATAAACATATTGATGCTGCTTATTATCATAATCCGAAATGAAATAAGCAATGTTTAAATATTTCTTGGAGCCATATTGAATCAGTTGTTATAACAAAGTTTAATTTAATAAGTCTTACATCAATGTCGTGTATCTACTAGATTCTAGGTGGCATCAAGGCTATTGAAATGCTGCCAAAACATCTTCACCAGTCGTGTTATCTTTTAGAGACAGTGAAAGGCCGCTTCTAACAGTTCGGTCTTCTTTTTAGGGGGAGCTCTGACTTTGATTTTACTAAGCTTGTTCCATTGACTTAGATCTCCAAGAAGAGTTATATGTTTGGACATGAACTTGATGCCCCAAAAATGTCCCCAAAATGTCTGTTAAACCTTTCACAGGCATTATTGGTTGTATGACTATTATTGCTATTCAATACACCTGTCCATATTTGAGAAGGAAACATTGACTTTGGTGTCATGTAAACGTCTTTTCAGATATGTCAAAAACTGTTTCACTTCATCTGGTGTTGATGTACTAAATGCCGCGATAGACACATTCGCCGACCATGTCAGGCTCAATTCCTGGTAGACTAATGTATTTGCGCAAGCACTTGCCCACGGACGATTCCCTCGCTTTATATAATTTAAAAAGTCAGAGATTTTGTATCTTCTTCAGCCAGGTGAAAATGACAGGCTCTTATATCACATTGTGGAAACGTTTTCTTAATAGCACATAACATACTGGCTTCGAAATCAATCAAAAAAGTATTTCGAAAGACTCAACAATATTTTTTGGAAAATTTGGTCTTATGGGAGCCTTTGTGCGATAAACAACCTTTCTGAATGTTTGTAAGTCTCCATAATCTATCATATCCTCAACTCCTTTGATTTCCTTGCAGATATTTTTTGTTGGCCATTCGTTGGGGTTTGATGCAGTTTATTGTCGCTTGACAAAGGGCTTGATCGAAACGTCTGTTTTGTGCTGTCTATCATTGAAGGTGATTAACACTCTTTATTCTTGTTCCTTGTGTTTACCATTTTATTTGCTGTAACAATTGTTGTCGTGAAATTATGTTACAAAATAAATATTTAAAAAATATTTGGAAAATAACGCGATGCCAGGAAAACAGACAAGAAAAGAAAACCAATTGTATCTGATCATTTAATTCCGAAGGCCTGATAATGATAGTATTATAAATATTTGTTATTTGAATTTCATTTGTGTGTAAAATTCGATCAATGGAAAGAAATTCGAAAGAAAAGAAAAAATTCGAAAGAAAAGAAATTAGGTTTCTTGAATTCGATCAATGACTTTGAAAAAAAAATGGAAATGAAAGATCAGGCAAAAGAAAAGATTGATTGCTGAAGTTCGATAAACATGAAAATATTGGTTGGTGAATTTATATGTAGCTGAATGAAGTCAATCATCACGTAAATATAAACTATTAGTATGATATAGCAGCCAGGAGTGGTCAGGAAGGAGAAGTGATGATGACATTATTGACCACTTTCTTTGATCTTTTTTATAACAATAGAGACAAATGTGTCAACGAATCAAACCGTGTGTGACAACAAAACAATTTCTTATCTTAGTCTTAGTACTTTAATTAATTAAAATCATTTAATATCGATAATACTATATTGATTTTATTCTACCATGCCACAATCAAAAGCTTTCGGACATTTTGTAGTATGTGTTAAGGAGAAAATGCACGAGGGAGGTCAGGATGATGACAAATTAAATCAAGTACGTAATAAATGTAAAAACAACAAACAAAAACACACCCAAAAAACAAAAATCATATCACATGCAGTAGACCAGCCGTTAGACTGCATCATACTGATATTTTATTATACTGACATTGACATGTTTCTCTGTCTGTCTGTCCCCACGTTTTGGTTTTTTTTGCAAAAATAAATCCCAAATCTTCCATGAAAACTCCCAAATTTTGCAACCAAAACCAGCAAATTTTGCACACACAAAAAAATGCACTGCATTCAGTTCACACCAAAAAAAATTATGACATGCATTGTGCTATCACTTTTGTGCTCTATTTCTTTTAGTATAATAGATTAAATGTGCACTGTGTATGGGTTTTTACTCTTTTTTCGTTCCTGGACATTAAGATACAACTACGCCATCTGCATTAGATCAATATCAGATACAGCATAAAGTTAGTAAACTAAAATCAAATCTGTCTGAGCACTTAAGATCACGTGTTTTTTTGTCTTCGGTGGACCGTTGTCTTAAACAAAGGCTGCTGTAAAATTAACGCGATCATTTTATTTAGTAGCACAGCAACCCCCCCCCCCCCCTTCCACACACACAATTTCAGGCGTCCGCGCGCATAAATGAAAGGTAGTGCCAAAAAACTATTCCGTGTGTCACCCAGAGTATACCACAGCGATTCTCAACGATTATTCAAATTATAAAAACGAACACATCACAGCGTGAAACCAAATCAAGCAATAGTGTTTCGATCCCTAAAAAGGGGGAGGAACAAGATTGTGCCATCGCCAGACTTTGAAATGACTGGATACGGTTATAATATAAGAAAATGGCAAGTGCCTTTCCGATTTCAGATCTATTCTTGGTCGGAACGCCAGTCTTTAAAGTGACTGAAGACGGTGACGACAAGAACGAGGCAAGTGCCGATAATATGCCAGTGTCAGATCTATTCTTGGACTTGAGTGGCATTACTGGAAATTACATTCCATTCAAACAAAGCGAAGATCCACCTAACGTTTGTAAAAGGGTCTGCTTTGACTTGGAAAAGACTTGTTATTCCAGTCGTGTACTCTATTGAAGAGATTGCGGGGAAACGGGCAGCATACAGGCAAGCCATGGAGAGGAAAACAACCAAGGACTCCACCAATTATGTATTATTCTCATGGCTGGAGACAACGCGTGAGACAACGCCTGGCAGCATTACGCCCACCACTATCCCTCGATAGAGCTGGCATAAATCGGAGTTTTCTTCTGCCGTTTCCTTGGCTAAGTAAATGAAGAGCCTTCTTAACCAAGCCTCATAAAATTATGTGCCCTTTTAAGGGCAGCCTTGTTATCCCGTTTTGGATCTTGTTCCCGTTGAACGCTCATTTTTATACTACTTTTTCATCGTTGGAGTTGTCCCTATTGGACATTGGGGTGCCTGGTATGCACGAGTGATGGCCCCTTTGGTGGAAAAGTCGCATCCTTAGTAGATGGTTTGAACCCACTTGTCCCCACTGCATACCTAGCTCATGTTCGGCTCCAAGAAGCTGTATTTATTACACACCCCGGTACCTGGTCTCGACTGACCTGCTAACGACATGAGTGACCAACTTAGGACAGGTAGAATAGTTTCTATTTCTACCTTAGTAAGTAAAGTAAAGTAAGCCCCACATCTAATTTGGGTAAAGTAAGCCTTACAGGGTCTTTTGGTCCATAAAACCGATGCTTATCACAATTTCCTAGAGTGAAAAGGACAAACCATTCGTCACCTCCTTGACAGGATGTTGGTCTATCGCAGATTACTTCCACAGCTGTCAACGGGCACTCGTTTCTACACCTGTATCGAGTAGAGGAATAAAATAATCCTGCCCAAATGGGCCTGTAGCTGGGTACTCATTCACATCTGAGATGAGTGAGGAAAAATGTGTAGTTTTTCCGAAAGGACTCAACATCTGTAGCTTCAGTCAGGATTCGATACTCGGCACCTCTCTATCTCGAGTCGAGTAGCCTAACCAGTGACCACCCAGCCACTGACGCCACACAAGATGTATGATATAATCACACTTTAAATTTCAAACGGTTGGATTTTAATACCTAACAGTCTGTAATGTTATATATGGTGAAATCCATATTACTTTACAATTGCACCTCATGGGAATTGACAAAAGCAGAGGAAATTAAGTTAGATGCTTTTCACAAAATACAGCTGAGACGAGAAGTGTTCTGGGTATTAGTCCTGGGTGGATAAACACATGCTCCACCTTGACACATGCATATGCCTGCTGACTGAATTTTTACTGTATAATAACTATTCATCTCTAACACGCAGTGAGTACGTATAAATGGGTTGTTTTTCTTCATAATTTATTTTAGATCAAAGTAAATACAATAGCACTGAAAAATAATCAAAAATGTCCATTTGCTTTCTTTGAATGATCCTTGCCATCAGAATAAATAAATCAAACAGTTCTATATTTAATTTAATATGGAGCTCATTGCTAATGATAGCAAGCCAAGAAGTTGAGTTTCTCAGTACCAAGAATATGTCCATTGGAGGAAGAAAAAACCTTAGATAGAAACTCGGCAAATACCCAATAAATGAAAAATATGGCTGCACAATAATGCCATCATGAGCAATGCCTCAAAATGCTGATGTGTCACATAAAATCTTGTTTTCAAAATAACTTAAAGGTTTTAACAGCTGGCTGGAATATGAATAGTCACTAAGCCTTTCTTTTCAATACGTAAAAATCAACACAAATATTATATAAATATTATTATCTATATCCAGCAACAGATAAGACCTTTTTTACAATCAAAAAAAATAAAATTAAAAACTTTCTACATCAACATTTATTTTGATAATCAGATCAACTTGTATTTATCATTCATAAATTTGATGAATTCAAAATGATAACAACAAAAAATCAGCACATGGTAAACAAATCGATGATGGAAAAATGTGACATTACAATGACAAAGTGTCAGCATGATGCCCTACCACACGCTGTTGGGATTGGAGGCTAGGGTATGATTCCATACTCTGTGTGAGGTAGGCACCCAATACCAGACAACTATTATAAGCCTTTTCATTTCATGATGATATTAAAATTAATCTATTTCGTAAACACTTTCTACATATACCCATATCTGTTGCTCTCTTGATGCAATAGCCCTGTCCCCACACCCCCTGCAGGATGACAGTATTGATTTTGTCAGTTGCCTGGCCTTTTCATTTCCTGATGACATTAATACAATGCAACCAATCACGCTCCAAGCCTTCCTTCAATCATTCTTACCTTTCTCACACTAACACACAATTTTCTTTCACCCTTCCTTTCACTCAATATTTTGTTGAGGTTTTTTTTATATCTTCATCCCATTCAACACAATCAGGCTACTCATTACAATTCCATACTTTTTATCTTAACAGATGACTTTCTCACACAGAAAACCATATCGGCAATCTCACACACAAGCAACTTTCATCCGTTCATGATGACTGTCATTTAAAAATTTAAAAAGTAACCCAAATCCAAGTGTTGAATGTAGATCAATTGACCAGACCTGAAAATTAAAAATAAAAAGATAAAGAGAATCTATTGACATTTTATACATATGCAAGTAATAATATAATTATAATGAATACATTTCTTTCTATCATGGAAAAAAACCAAAACATAACTTTGGGAGACAAGCAAAAACAAGTCAGAAGATATAACAACAACAGCAACAACAAAGAAATATGTGAAAATGAATTGAGTAATTTGGTATACATAAATTGGAGTAAATAAACTATATTGTATTTTATTTTACTCTTTTTAACTTCTTTTTTTTATCGAGGCTTATAAGGAGAGTTTGCAAGACTGTGCACTGTGTAAGAGTAGAATCTTATGGAACCTATATTTTATATCATAATATCACATATGGTGTAAATAGATGGAACCAGGTTACGGTGTCAAAATGGATGTCATCTGACAACTGCATTCTAATCTTTATATCAACATTTCTCACCTAAATAGTCATCCATCAAAGTGCCAATGGCAAACTGAAAACAGAAACAAAAAAACAAAAAAAGAAGTAAAAATTAGATTGTCTTCCAACTCACTATAAAAGCAGTAAGGAACATATTTGAGGTCTAACATCATTAGGTTGTAAACCCGCCTACCATGACAATGACAAAACTGGCCCTTTTTTACATATCTTGTTTGTCTGTGTAAGTATACATGGTATAAATAAATAAAATCCCTTTATTCACCCCTGGGGGAAATTTATCTTTAGAGTCCATTCCAAGGGTAGACCAGAATAACCAAGGCGTCAGCCGCAGTGCAGCGCCGCAAAGTGGGATTGAGGTCTTGAGAACAATCAGTGCTTCCACCGAGATTTGAACCTGCGACCTCTCGAACTAAAGGCGAGCAACTTAGCCAGATTGGGTACCTGTTTACAAAGGCAAATAGAACGTAAAATACATAAAATGTAATCCATACAAGGCAGTAACAATTCCTCTCTGACATTTCTACAGGCTTGGGACCAGCATGAACTAGTCACCTTGGTTGAAAAGCTCATGACTGACCATAATGTAGGTCTTAATTCAAGGTGTGTAATAAGGCAGAGAGGGGTTGACAGGTCTCAATGTGTTTTTAGCACTTTTCTGGCAATTGATTGAAGCACGATCGCTGAAATTTTCTTGAACGTTTTTAAAACTCAATTAGTGATCAGATCTGGACCCAAGGATTTTTTTTTATTAACCGCACGAGATGCAATTGACCAGGACAGTTTAACTACGACCACCATCATATGTAACACTTACAATGTCCTTGGCGTCCACTCTTGTCCCTACAATCTTTAATCGAATCTCATCCTCCTCCTGTATGACAACATCCTGAAAGAAAGGGCACAATCATCAATAAACACTCAACTCAAATTACAACACTAAAATCCAATAATACTCAACTATTATAATCGTGTCTAATTCTCAGACTGCATGACTTTATAATAAAAAGTGCTGTTTGTGGAAATGTGTCTGCAATCAGCATAAAAGTGAAAACAATAAAGATATAGACTGTATCCTCCTTACATGTAAAGGCTCACATTCTTTACATCAGTTATCCCCCCCCCCCCCCCCCCAGCAGGCCATGCCATCCAATATCCTCCCATTGGGAGCATAGAGTATAGCAGCCTGTTTGGCTCGTCATACTGACATTTTGACAGCAACTTTCTCTGCCTGTAGTTGAGTGAGGAAAAATGTGGAAAGTCGGTCCCAAGTACTCAACACAGGTAGCTTCAGCCAGGGACCTATTTTACTTGAGTCGAGCAGCCTAACAACTCAGAAGAGGGGTAAACATAGCTGCCAACTTTCCAAAAATAAAATATGGAACGCTCTCACCCATCCCTACAACCGGTGCGCTATGTCATTATTTTTTATATAATATATTAATTGTATTATAATTAATGCTATCAGTGTGGCGATTGGAATGGAATGGGAGCAAATAAGCTACAGTGCAACTTCCGGATAACGACATCGACCAGGACTAAAAAATTATGTCATTATCCAGGGGTGTCGTTATTTCAGAGGTTTTCAAGATGGCGGAAAAAGGGGGCGTGGTGAGACCCGTGAATATAACGATGCAATTTTGCGGACCAGTGCCTGTGATAAGACACGTCCCAACCACGTTAGAATGTGTATTTTTCCTGTTGACAAAGGGTTTAATAGTTACGCTGTCACTCCGATGTGTATTTTTATTGGCTAAGAGTACGAGATAATGCTGGTCAGAAACGAGGTTGCCTATTTTGCTTGATTTTTTTATATCAAATGTCGGTGTCAACTGTCGATTATCGCTAAACAGGGGTTTTTACTAAAAATCTATGTCGCTATTTTGGGGTTTTAATTACTAATAATATATAACAAAAAAATCGGGACCAGAGGTCAATGTCGCTATCCAGAAATTGCACTGTAGTTATATATTTTTTAGTACAGGGTTGTGAATTCGAAATGTTGAAAACCACTGAAATTTCGCAGCCATGCCATTTTGAAAAGGCATTAGCTACCACATCAGTAATAAAATTAAATACTTTGAATATGTAATATTCTGCCAGAGAGGATTTAGCCAGATCAAAATGAAGATGTGGTAGCATCAGTCTGAAACTTTTTTTTTTTTGTACTGCTTGCAAGGAACACTGTGAAACTGAAACAAAACTCTCTGTTTCACCAGAAAAGAAAAGAATCCTGTCTTTTATCCCACTGCTGCCAGAAGCTAAAAATAAAAATAGAAGATATGACAAAAATAAGGGAAAGTGGTATAGCTTCACACTTAAAACAGGTAACAGAACAAAGAACGTTTTGGGTTTCCCCTTCATCAGCCAACAAACACAAAAATACAGAAGCTCAAGTATTCTGTGTCTATACCATTTTCCCTTGTTTTTTTACAACTTATAAGAGAAGAAATTAAATTTGTGATATACAATGTAGCTGAAGATCACGTAATCATGGCTGAAGATCGCCTTAGCCCGGCCTGTTTTCCTCATCAAGACTCATGTGTCTAAGCTAGACAAGATAACATGTGGCGAGTGTGTAAAAAAAAAATTCAGTATATTTTAAGCGTTTCATATTCATAACCACTGACGCTGAATTTAGGAACCAGTCCACAAGCAGTCATCGACTACTAACTGAAATTGCAGTTAGCGGATGTTAAAAAAGTATGGAAACACGCAAAAGAGAAAACGAAAGTAATCAAAACCATGACAGAAACGGCATCTCTGTGACTAGGGTCAAATTGTAATTTCCACGATATGGAATTTTCGTTCAACTTCGGATAGCTACAATTAAATTCAAATGCTACTATTACTGACGGTCTTCTCGATAATATGGACATTACTTGATCGATGGAAGTCGCCGTTATAGCCCTTCTGTCAGTATCATCCCGTAGAACATCGACCGACCTCCATCCCCACCCGTCTGTTCCGATTATGAAATGTCCATATTAGTATGGGTAAATATTGTTGAAAAGCATGAATGAAAATGTTATGGATCATGTATGACTTATGACAGATCAATGACAATTTGTTGTCATCATCATTTCAATTCCTAATGGGTCATAAGAGACAAATACATTTATCCCCAGAATTATCCAACAATGGGGTTATAATTATAACACGTATCATCGGGTCGAGTATACTCCTCGGACATAAATCTCATTTTTTTAAATCCATTTGGCGTCATATATTGATATATTATAATCTGCTAAAACTTCTTCATCTTAAAATTTAGATGGAAACCTTTTTTTTCTTGGATCAAACTATATTCTTATTAAAATAATAAACAATAGACACCCACAAGTCGTGCAACATACAGATATGCACAATGGCCCACACATACCTCTTCTTTTGTTTTATAACATGGTGGATTTGAACTTGGATCGAACTCCATATCCGCAGGAATAGACTGAAATATGTAAAGAATATTTTTAAATTTAAATAGAAAAACATCCTAACAAAAATTTTACAAACAAAAAAAATGTGGATTACTCATGAAGAGCAAAAATTGAGCTTAGAGAAAACTCTGATACCCTGTGATAGTTAACATAAATTTGTGTTTACAATAAAACCTAAAAAATTAAAGAATTGAACTTGGAGAGGAGAACTGCAATTACTGTACATGCCAAAATCATGATATTCCGTGAACACTTCCTACGGGTCCCATATCTGTTGCTCTCTTGATGCAATAGCCCTGTCCCCACACCCCCTGCAGGATGGCAGTATTGATTTTTTCAGTTGTTGCCTCGCTAGTCGCGGTACAGGTGTGTGAACCATGCTAAATGCTAGAGCCACGTTTTCCAGAACTGGTGTTTTTCATTTCATCGAAGTAGGGTGACTATTATTTTTAAATAACAGTTGAACTGGTAGGACCTGTCCGAGTGGCGATTCTTGGAAAAAGATACTAAAACTACAGAATATAAACAAGCGCAACAGCAATATATTAATTTTAAACCTTTCATGACAGTTATAATGTTTCTATCTCAAGAGAGACTGTGTGACTTTTTTTTTACCCCAAAAAGTCCAGTATTAAGGTGTTGTCCATGGGAAAATAGCCAAATAGCAAGGGAGTTAAAAACCTGAGATTTCCCCTGAGACTTCCAGGGGTGGTTGGCAGATCAAACATGGACATTAAAATGGTATGGTACCATTAACAATATGATCTAAAGTTTATTTGAAACAAAAGCATTAAAAACCTGGGACTTACATGACGAGAGATAAAACATGAGAGTGGGCCAATTTCTGTGAATAAGCCAACCTGAAAATAAAAAAATGAAAACAGTAACAAGTCTGTGATCAAATGAGTATAAAATAATTTAAAATGTGACAAGGAAAACAACATTTTACAAGCATATGAATTATATAAAAGAATAAAACAGAAAACTTGAAATAGAAAAAATCTTTACAAGAATCAACATCAATTAATAATTATCAATATCATGATAATGTCATTTTATGTTGTCGTTTTCCTAAAAATTAATATTATATTTAACCAAAGTTTCTTATTTGAGAGCATAGTATTATTTATTAATTCATATTTAGCTGACAAAACAAATCAGGCATTGGACATTTAACTACAAGCCATTTTAAAATTGTCACTCATAACATCATTTAAGACATGTAATATAGTACACATAATATCTTTCAGTGTCAGTGACATTCTTACTTTTATATGACAGATATTGCATTCAAAAATGGTAATTCAGAAATGCTTGGGACCACTCATAGTATTTTTGAATATGGCCCATAACAAGAGATAGAGGGGAAAATAAGAATGTTAATCCTTGCAGATCTCTGATGCCAACAGAGCTTGAGAGCTTTTCCTGACCTCTGTAGTATGAAGCAGCCTATTGACAGTTTGTCATTTTTGTAAATGGTGCTCTTTTATCACCCACTACTTCCTGAACTATGAGCTGGTGGCACCCAAATCTGCCTTGGTCAGGTAAGCCAATAGAATATATCTTAAGAGATGATTACAATGCAGAGCCAAAAGGCCTTGAACACATTGAAACTAATCCTAATGGATGTCACTTTGAATTAAAGCAACAAGTAGGACAAATAAAAGTAATGGGACAAGACAAAAGTTTCTGAATTATAATACTAAATGTTTTCAGACTGATCAGAAACATTTTCGAAACCATTTTTTTGGTTATAAACTACATTTGAATAGTGAAAATACACTACCTTGTTAACTTGGGTGACAACTGCATCTAAAACTTCTCCTTTGAATGGTCTGAAAACAATAGCTTTGTACTTCACTGGATAGACGACAAAACCTCGGCTTGGCTGTATACGGCCAGCGCCAATGTTATCTATCGTGGTCACAGCAATGATAAAGCCATACCTAAAGGAAAATATAGAACAGCATAGAATGGAATTGTAAAATTATCTTTTGATCGGTCCTAGTCACAATAATCTGGCATATATTTTCATCATCATACATTTTGTTGCTAGCAGCAAAACCAAATAATCTTTAAAATATATATTACAAGTTTTTATGTTTTTTTAAGCATTGACTTTTACTTTATTTTGCAGTAGAAAAGCACATAAAATTTATATTATATAGTATATAGAAGTAAAAATATATATATATAATATATACACAATAATCAAATTTTAACAATCCCCAGTGGTATCTGATTTCCCCCACCCCCACACATACTTTTTAATGAATATAAAAGCTTTAAGCAGTAGAAACAAGGACGTCTGGCCATGCATGATGGTCAAGACTAGACTATATAACATGCTTTAAAATGCACATATATATATATATATATATATGTATATATATGTATGTATGTATGTATGTATGTATGTATGTATGTATGTATGTATGTATGTATGTATGTATGTATGTAT
>JARFNW010128285.1:0-11782 GCA_031763155.1 Dirona albolineata | reverse complement strand
AGAGAGAGAGAGAGAGAGAGAGAGAGAGAGAGAGAGAGAGAGAGAGAGAGAGAGAGAGAGAGAGAGAGAGAACTGTTCACCACCTCAAACCATCGAGTGTTTACAAATTAAGGAAATGGGTCATCTATGGCTTTGTTATCTTTTTGTTCCAGGGGAACAGGGAGGAGTGGTGCATATTATAATAATAAATATTGCACAAGTGTCGTTTGATATCATTTTTATTCCACGACTTGGGACTAACACAATAAATGCTTGATCAAATCGAGCGGGCTAAAAATGATAACCACCGACAAGAATGTTGTATCTATTGTTTTATACCACTTTTGCAAAGGTTTAAAGGTTAACATAGGTCTAATGCTGAGCAAGCCATCTTCATGTTCCATATTTTAATCCATTTTACTCTTTAATCGTCTTACGGGTCAGCGAAAATGTAAACATTGTTCGAGAGGTGGTGAGTTGTACTCATAACAGATGACCCGACGAGGACTACTTAACTGAAATGGGTGTGTATGATTTTTGTGAGTGATATTGCACATGTGCAATTATCCACATATATTGAATGGTATAATTTTTTTTCTCTTTGTGTCCCTTTGGGGGTGTGGTATAAAATATGATATTGGAAAGCAAGCGTGTGTGAGTCACGATGAAGCGAGATGTTCACAGTCAGAGCAGACATTTGAACATCACAACAGCCGTCTCGACTCATTCCCTATTTCATAGCGCTGCTTTCAAGATTAGTATGGCGATTGTCTCTGGCAGTTAAGACATTATTGTCTTTAAAATAATATCTTGTGTCTTACAGACAATCCTGTTCGTTGGTCAGCGTTGAACATAAAATAAATGTATATAGGCGTCTACTTGAGACTCATCAGGTTCACTGTGTGTTACAAATACAAATCATGTATGGGCCTCTTGGATTGAATTGATTGATACCACATCATTTCTTTCAATGCTTAATGACACGGACATTTTCATACATTTTATGTGGAGACTATTCCTATATATCATTATATCCGATACAAAACATAAAAGGGTGGGGTTAAAATAATAACAATCATCATCATAATGGTTTGTAGGGAGTTCACCAACATAGATAACAACATAATAATACTATGTACACCCTTTCCTCTCTCGCCGAACATATAATATGTATACGTGACGGTCTCACTCCATCAAGTTACACATTACAGGCCGTGCCCCATGAATAATGCAAAGGTAGCATTTGGACTGCATACCCCCTACTACCTACACTACAACACTACTCGGTGAAACGGACAAAGATTACTGACGGATGGCATTAGTGGTACAAACAAGTATGGGCTCTGGAATTCCATTGTGCGACAAGAACAGCAGCCCAGATGCCAGATGTACGTATGCAAGTGAAAAGCTGTAAACGGAGCCTCGGCATCCACGCTATCGCACGGCCTAACCTTGCTCCACCCTGCTGCCAGTTGATAAGAACAACGAAGCTATCTCAGGTCGAGCGTTACGTATATTTACTCATGGCATCGCAACACACACAACACACCTGTACACCCAACGTCTGTTGATATAATAAGAGCGTAGGCTGTGAGTAAGGCAAAAGCGGTATAATTTAGCTGATAAACTTCAGATCAATCAACACGATAAATGCGACTCCTACTTCCCGCTGCTAATAGAAAATGAAAACATTGCCAGCAAATCAAAGAGCAAAGATTTCTCTAAGCGTTGGATAATGAGAGCAATTAAGGTTCGACTGCGTGCATACATTGTTATCAAAGCGATAAATATCGCAAACAATGCCCTGGTGTCTTGACCCATGACATACAATCATTATGGCAGCGTGAAAAAAAATTGGAGGAGCCCACCAACAATTATAAAAGCACTGGGAATGCACTCGATAGCAACATTATTCAGGCAAAATTCATGACTCAACGCTATGCCATTTAGACTTGTAAACAAAGAGGGCGTTTGTTGTGATTTGAGGAGACACTGAGATACCATTCATAAAATGCCTTGTTTTGTATATTTCAAATAAAATAAAGGTCGATTTTTCTCGATTTTTCATTGGTGTACACTGCGTAGAAAAAAATACAAACTATTCAACAGAATTTTGGGATATAAACACGCACTCACACACAGATATCAAATCAAAGAGATGTGATTTATTTTTACACCACTAGCCTTCAAATCAATGCACCGAAAGTACAGAAAATCAGTATGCATTTGATGAGCAAAACAGGTGTATGGCTTTACATATAAGTAACGGCTAAAGCTATAAAATGGCCAGGAATAGCCCCAACACGGATTTAGCACGGCTGGAATCATCAGCTATCTTAATCTACCCGGGATCTGCTGCTACCGATGTGTTTGACCAATCAGCCACCATCCTTTCACAATCTGCGAACTTCGTTTTGAGGCATGAGTAAGATCGGAATGCAGACCGCTAGACTAGACTATCCACCTACAGGTAACAAACAGCCATTGCTGTAACGAGACATAAGGCAAGACTGAGAGCTAATGAAAAAATGTCTCTTTGCAGAGTCAAGGCCAGGTCTAAGACCTCCCAGCTTGAAAAAAAAGGATTAGAGTTCTGGAATCCACAAAAGAAAACAAAATCAACCTCAGCAAGCCGTAACAAATCCATCGACGTCTTACAAACGCAACGAAGGCAGAGAAATAATAGCCCAGCGAACAAAATTATGTGGGGTTATTTATAGATGCTCATTGCAAGAGAAAAAAATATTACTCAGTCATTTTCGCAAACAAGGGTCATTGACTTCTCGAGTTCAACCTTTTAATTTCCTTGCCATAATACTCTAATCATAAACGGGTTCTTTTTTAATAGTTATTATAAAGGCATAATTTTGGAATGATGGCTATATTTTGATGAGTAAGTGAAACAAACAAACGCAAAATATGAGGTATGATTCATTTGCACATGATGTAATCAGTCACAGCTCACCGCCCAGGCATGACTAGCCCGCCCCGTTAACTAGTAGCAACGCGGTAATGTAGGTATAGAAACACTCACCAGCCACATGTGTGCATGTTCTGCTAATCACAAACACGCACGCAAGCACACACACACACACTAACGCACACACCGCCTGTAACTCACAAGCTCACCAGCAAACCTGTCAACCACCAAATATTATATCATGATTAAATCTGTGCCACAGAGATTGATTTCCAATTATTTTTTCACCCAACTGCATGGTCGTTTTTGGGTTCTATTTTTTCGCCAAACACAAATGAACCTGGAAGGGGTACTTTATTCATGCATTTATTTTCTTCATGTTCTAGTAAAAATCTGTTTATAAAACATGACCAAATCTTTCCAGCATGTTTCTAATTATATCATCTGAAGGGATGGCCTAGTTGTAAACAACTGAATTATTAAAATGCATTAGATAAACACTAACACTACCATATTTCAAGATGGCGTAATGCAATATTGGAGTAACCCCCCGCCCCCCAACGACTTTTTTCATGATAAAGATTTTCATATTATTTTGACGTGGGTGGCATATCTCTCTAACCCCCCCCCCCCCCCCCTCTCTCTCCCAGCAATATATCGATCCAACCTGCAACGTTGTCACATCCATTACAAAACATATTCAGATCACGTATTATATAAAACAGATACATTATTATCCATCAGCATAATTACAAACATGGCACACATCAAACACCACACAAATACATACTAAACTATAAGATCAATAATAAAACGTGCTCTCCTTAGATTAAGGCCCTTCTGTGCACAGCACGCACAGTGGACACAATCTGTTCGAGGTGCATCTGCCATAGGACTTATGACAGAGAGACGAATCTTTGTGAACTGTGAAAGGTCCCTAGAACCATGATCCACCCTCAGCGTCTGAAAACGGCTGGGATGCCTCTTTTACACAACATGCGATGTCTAAACAAACAACAGAAGCACAGTAACTTCCAGCATGTGAGCCATGAGCATATTGGATAAGGCATAATCCCTTCGACAAGAAACCAAACAGTTGGGACTTCTTGCAAAATCGCTGAACGCTTCCAAACTTACCTGTAACTGTTCACTACGCCCCCCCCCCCTCTCTTATCCCAGAGACTTGAAATTCACTGGCTATCTCAGTAATCAAACTCAATCTTTCTCTGTTCATCATTCGTCCACATTACATAACTCTTCCTATTTCTATGGGAAACATAAGGCCACTCCATTAAAATGTCTTCTCATATATCCTGTAGCGCTTGCCTTTTACACATTCAGTTAATACACAGAACAACACACCACCTGTCGAAACATAAAGCACATCAAAATTAAAATGGATACATACTGGCCAAGGCCTTGATCCTGGACCGTTCGAAGAGCTTGGAAGAGTTGTTGCCAGCATCGAAGTCCTCCTCCACCACTACTCCAGGGTCCCATCGGACGTTGTTCGCCAACGACTCTATCTCCGTCATTGTCACGGTATCTGAAGAGGAGCTGTCACCTCACTCGCCTTCGCGATCCTACCGGAAGATAAAATGAAACAACAATTTAGAAAATTGGGGACAGCAAACCAGGAAGTCAAGTTTATAATTTATGGTATAATATCACGCCCACTGACATTGCATGCGACAGCATTCCATGACCTGAAATTAGCTACATGAAGCAAAGATACAGTGGGTTCTGGGTGAGTCGATGTCGTACGAGGACATGAAAAAAATCGACTTAAAACCAAAATTACAATAATCATAAAGACTTTGCTGAAGAAAAAAGAGGGTGAAAAAAACCCAGGAAATTACAAAAAATCGAACAATTCCAGGTTCAACTAAGTAATGCACAGGGCTGTGTATATGATTTATGTGAGCGAAATTAGGCTGAAGACAAGAACCTTTCCAAACTTACGAGACAGACACTATCAGAAACCTAATGTGTTGAAGGGAAGAACAAGATCAAAGAACAGCCGGAGATGGGATACGGAACTTAACGAAAGAAAGGCACAGCACCTGCCGGAGATGTGAATGTATAATGTAGCGATCTAAGAAATTCTCGCATAACATGACGTCCCAAGTACCAAGGCAACACAAACATACACAAACCAGGAGACGAGATGAACCACCGATAAGAAAGGAGGAACCGATGTGGGTGGGGCACTGATGATACAAAATACATAGAAGAGCAATAGACAATAACTAAGAATAGGAAAATGAATGCAGACGCCGAGAACATGCAGCGGAACTATCGCCTCGCCTACCATCACTTCAACAAGTGGCAGATTCATAATATGTATACCTTAGGCAAAAAGCATGTTAATCACCTAAATAATGTTAAGACCTCAAATTATCCTCAGACACGCTTTCTTTGATTGCAAGGAACGCAAAGAGTAAAGATACATTTTTTGTGTGTGGTCAGTACAATGATAGACAACCTTACCACCCAAAGGAATTTTTTTTAAAGTGGGAAAAGGGGGAGGTGGGACACGCAACCTTAGGGGATGAAACTTGTGGACATTAAAATCCCCTTACACTTTCCCATCAAACTCTATATATAATCACAAAACGAATTCGTTCCCCCGTCATTGTCACGGTAGGTGGAGAGGGATTTTCATCCGAACAGCCATGGCGATCCCAAGGAAAGATAACACCACACACATACCAACGAGTTCGAAAGAGACCTACCAGTATTGACTGTTTCAGAGCTTCTCTGGCTCTACGCACTATCTGGAAATCATTTACTACCTACGTTCCACCCATCTCCAGCCACTTGCCGAACGGGGGATAAGAAAGGGAGCCCCGAGAGGAACAATGAGCACTGATCGCTCCCATTGTGCAATGGGCAGAATGAAATGAAAGGTCGGCTGTGGATAAGTCATTTGACCTTTATTCACTCACACATACTCCCGATGCCCTTTATGAGGACCGCGTAATATAGCAACTCGGTAACAAGGGGCCCATGCTAAAATAAAAAGGAGATTAGATTATTAGTTTTATTTTAGCATAAATGGCTAGTGACAGATTCCGTTGGAAACAACTAACATTAGTACGGGCCAGGAAGACAACCGTTAGCAGCCAGAGAAAAAGGGTGCAAAAGACGATACTTCGGTAATAGTCATCTGTTATCAGTTTCCTGTAATACCGTACTTAACACAAAACATAAGGCATTCACGTGCAGACCCGGTGTTTTGGTTTTCCTTAGCCCTTAACTTCCGCTTCATTTTTCAAGACGATACGTACTTTAAAATAAAAATATGAAAAATAAATCTCCCTGGAAACTAGGCATTCGTATATGACGCACATACCTTGATACATTGGCTGTAGGAATCAATCCACATCTCCAATGTGTATCTATCTATCCTATGCCTTCGCTTGTTTAACAATCAACTACAGGAACCCAAACAGATACCTTGCCAACCCCCACCTGCCTCTCCGGTTTATGAGAAGTGATAACAGCACCCTGCACCGCCAGGTATCACGGCGAAAATGAAAAAGGGAGAAACTTGCACAGGTGCCTTTGATTCAAAATCAGGACACACTACTCATTAAAATCAACGAACAGTGATGGACAGACTTGCAAGGAAACAAAAAGAAAGAAGCAAAATAAATACATGTGAAAAACGAGACCCGATCTTGGTGGATATTTACTATGCGGACCGTAAAAATATTTAATCGATTTGCATCGACAATACCACTCAAAACAAGCCTTCGACTAAAATAGTGACACCGTGACATGTACCGATCTGTGTACGAATAAATTAGCCAGCAGAATACGTGGACTCATGAAATGTTGATTGTAAGACGTAAGACCAGTGCGGACAGGCCACTGCACTGACTTTGTACGGCGGGCATATTTAATTGATGGCACGAGGAGAAAGTGTAGCCGGCCGCAAGAGGTTGTAAAAATAATACAACTACAACAACCCATTAATCCTACTTCAGCGTAAAACTATTAATATGTCGGACACCCCCCCCCCCCCCAAAAAAAAACCCACCTGCTGGAAATGTGGCCATACCTTGAACAATGTAATTAAATATAAGCCGGGTGTACGGCATCAACGAAAAAAACCCATAAAATCGAGTCTTCCGCGACCATTTTTTATTTTACTCCACGCCACCCTCCTTTCTCATATGGACCAAAGTTCTGGCTTACTCCTCACAGTTATAAGGCCAGGTATTGTATTGGTTTATGATGAAACTGACACACACGAGGCGTCACACAATAAATGATACATTACATGGTATCAAGTGTGCCACTGAGCGGATTTGAAATTTATGAGGGAAAAGACTAACAAAGCCCTCTTCTTCTTTTAAGCATTGAAGTAATGCATCAATTCTGACTTTGAGTACATCATTCTCCACATTACTCACGATGCAACAACAGGAGACTTTGTCTTGAATTGGTTGCAAACAGATCAATATAATATACAAATACTATATGAAATATACTCAATCATTGCATGCCTATTGTTACATCTCACAACCTTGAAGTTGTAATCTGAGTTCACACATTCCTCACTGAGAGTCGAGAGTGAGAGTTTGTGTACTACTCACTAACTGTGCAACCAGATAGAAAAATATACACACCCAGCAGCTGAGGGAATGGGGTTTAGTCAGGGGTTTTTTTTATTATTATTAAATAAAAACAACCCCCCCCCCCCCCATACATGCTGCATAAAGCTATTTTCTAGTCCCAATGGATCTGAGCGGCCTGGTGCTGAAAGTGAATTGCTCTTTTCCTGCCCAAAATGACCCAGACGTAATTTTATAGCCATACAAACATCAGTCACTACCATCTGATAGCATGCGTCTATTTTGGGATAAAAGACCTCTCACTCATAATGACATTCAGCAAGTACCAGCCCCAGTAAAACAATGTGACACTATGTTGCCACCAAAATTAGGGATACAATTATTAGTCACTGTCACAGACATGACACAGCAACAGTTTGCACACACCTATAAAAAAAAATGCAAGAAACAACATAATATGGAACTGGACATTGTTACCACTGACCACTGTATGCAAATACACTTTCAATTTACAAAAGACATAACTCCCTTCACCCCCCCCCCCCCCCCATGTCTCATGCCTGTCTGACACTGACATCTCTGTGCTTTGAGCAATCATTTCCCATGTCATCTGAGGCAACCTAAACATTCTGTTTTGACCTTTCTTTTTTACTATTTGTATTTATTTGTTTTTACATGACAGGCAGCATCAGAGTCGAGAACTAAAAATTAATATATATAGACCGATTTTCCTTACTAATAAAGACAACAAAAAAAGAGACACATAACCTTCACATTTTAATACCTTTACAGGACCAACTCCTGATTTTTAACCACTCTAAGTCTGGAATTTGAGAACAACATTTTCATAACATGCAAAATACTTATAAAATCATTAATAATTGACACCTATTATTATTATATCGCATGCTGATTTCATCTACGATAAGAGAAAATAAAGGAAAAAAAAATATTTCCAGAAATTGAATCAGATACAAAACAAAACATTGTAGGTGCAACAATAATTGCAATCCTCTGTTACTTCACTGAATAAGAATATCACAAAATCACAATAAAGGAAATGAATTATCATCAAAACAGCATGCAGAGCTAATAATTCACTACGTAACAACAGGAAAAAAATGAAAGTAAAAGGCAAAAACAAATCTCCAAATATTTATAAAGTCTCAGGTTTTGTACTTTTTGTTTTTACTCTTTTATGAATCATACTACTCTTTCATTTTCACGAGAAAGTAACTCTCCCTCGCTCAGACAAAGTGAGAAAGAAGGTGAACCAATACTATCCAATGCTGAAAATGAAGCTAGAGAGGAATAAATGGGGGCTCTGGTTGAGTAGGGAAAGGGGTATACAGCACGAAACGTGTGGAGATGAAATAAATTTGTAGGGAGAAAAAGATACATTCGAAAGAGTTAAATAAAAAGAGAGAGAGAGAGAATATCAAACTTCTAAGCAAAAAATGGCGACCTGTCTCCAATACAGAAGCAAGCCACACGATTGCAATCAGCGCACAAAGTGGAGACACTTGAAACACTCTCAGAGTCTCAAGTCTCCTGTTTTCTAAACTGGACTGTCCTATAAGTATGAGTAGCCTACAATAATAAATATAAACACAAGAATGGACACTTGAACTTGAATAGACTACTTGTAAGACCTGTAAAGATGTCCATGGTAACATTTTAAAAACCTTTTCAATAATAAATAATAGTTTCAAGCGTAAAATCAGGTTTCAATCAGCCTCTTTCTTTACTATGTTCATTCATGACAAAATATTATAATAGAAAATTCTCAAAACAAAGGCAAACAACAATAATAAGAAATGAAATTTTGGAATTGATACAGATACTATCTCTAAATCTAATGAAGAAAAAAAACATTTTTACACTTGTAAACATAAGAAGAAGAATAGGGTCTATAGACCATAGCTATCTAGACTCCAGATCAATACCAGCTTATTATCAAACAAAAATCTTACAAAAACCCATCCTCTATTTTGAGAAATCAACAGTCTGATGCGTACAACCACACCACTGCCTTGGATAATAACAATTGCTGTTTAATAATTCCGTGCGTCTCTACACATAAAAGGTGTTTGAACCTGAAAGATGCTCAAAACAATACGAGCTTGAACGAATGCGGAAGCAGTCGGCTGATAAACACCGCTGCAAGGACAGTGTAGTCTTGTCTAGATAGCAGAAACTCACAGGTGAGGTGAAATCATTTCGTCGGCGATAAAACATACAAACAAGAACGTGCACAAATTTGAATATGCACTGAAAACATTTTCTTGAAACCTTAATATCTACTAAAGAATAAAGTGAAACGATCGCATTCCTCAGTGAATAAAGTAATCTTCAACAAAAGGGTTAAAGTACCCACCGCCATGTTGCAGTATACCGCTACCTTTCCCGTTTGTTTTTGCGGAACCTTGCAAAAGATGGCTTACAATCACTCTTAACTCAATGCCAATACGTAATTCAAATGATATTTCACTGACCTTGAGGAAAAGACAGCTTGAAATATCAAATACCAACCTAAGGAATGACCACCAGTAAAAGATATCCAAAATAGCCGGCAATGATTGAAGATTGCGGGAACCCGACGCGAGTTCGATTCGAATGTACACACACAATGATCAACACACACTTCACACTACACACGGTTAGTCATAAAATCGTTCAATAAATTTATAGGAAAGTAGTTCACATTATGGCACTCTTTGAATTAGAATGTTCAGCCCTGAGAGAAACATGCCTGCAAACACTAACCCAACTTTAATCCTTATAGATATCAATGCAAATCATAAGCGTTAATATTTATCCAAGGTGCGCTTGTATTGGCAAATTTAACTGAACTATCGCGTATGAATACAACGGCCTGGATAAATTATGGGATGCCCCAGACTCCTTTACTCACCTTGGTGAATAAGCTAACAGGTTATCAAAAATGTTATCAGTCTTTTTTGTTTACATTCGAAACCACTTTTGGTGTTTTTGTTGTTGTTGTTTAATCCACCTGATGAATGCCCATAAAAAAAGTTATCAAATTTTGGTGACAATAGACTGGGTGTTTTCCATCGTTTTGACAATGGCAAAGACAAATTAGACTAGACTATCCAACAAAGATCCGCATCCTCCCAGTGGTGTAGTGCTACTGTAACGCGTTGGAACTGTGTTGCGATACTATTTTTGGAGAGGAAACTGTGTTTACTCATCATTTCAAAATAAATCCAAACATATTATTCAAACATTTCTAACGCCATTAAATTGCAATCAGCGAAGATCAATGTATTTTTCATTTTTAAAGACAAATGAATCGCTGCTGACGAGTGTATTGAGCACAAGCTGTTGTTCAGTCCTGAATAGTGCAAAGGCCCCACGAAACCAAACATAACCATCTTATTAATCTAACCTAACCCCACCCCCTCACGCCACACACATGATCACCTCATAAAGCCAAACACAATACTGGAAATAAATGGATTCGAAAATTTAGACAAGCGTGTGATCAGTCCCGATCAAACATCCGTACCCTATGTCACATATCTGCGCTAGGTATCCTAATTTCAGTTAATTTTAAGTATAATATTGTTAAGTATCTTATTGCCAAGTCACCTCTATGCTGCAGATCCCAGTTTAACTCTTCGTGGGTAGTATTACGTAATTAAAGAACGTCGGCTTTATCATCATGTATGCGCGTACATGTGTGTGTGTGTGTGTGCGCGCGCGCACGCGAATTAAATGCCTATGATACATTGAAATAATATACTGTATATTGTGTGTGTTTAAACATTGAGAAAAAGCTTGAAAATGGTTATTTAGCAACTTTTTACAGCTAAGAAATCACTTATTTTTCTTTCAAGCACATTGTTATTTCAAACTTGTGAAAATTTAGTGGGTCATAAATTTACGACATCAACTAGATCTAGATAATATGAGTTTCATACTAATTGTTAAAGAAGAATATTATTGTAACATAATCACTTGACGCTATCGTTTTGTTGTAGGAATACATTATGTTATCGATATTATAACTTAGCATGATACCGAAAGGCACCATGGTGTTATTGATAATAAAATAATTTTTTAAAAAGAAAAAAGAAAGGACATATGAGCAAAGGGGAATAACTTTCTAAAACCGTATTAAATGTGTATTTATCTTTCAGCGAAATATGATTTACTCACACACCTTTCAATCTTCCTTCCTGATCGTTTTGGGTATTTTTTCCTAATGTTTTCGTTTTTGTTGTTGTTGTTTTTTTGGGGGGTTGGGGGGGGGGGGTATTTTTGTTTTGTTTTGTTT
>JARFNW010128274.1:0-11783 GCA_031763155.1 Dirona albolineata | reverse complement strand
GGGGGGGGGTGAACTGCGACTATGGTTTTTTTGTTTATTTTAAAAATTCTACTTATATTTTGTTTGACAGGGTTATTTTTAGATTTATAAACAGTTCAGTACCTCGATAACCAATGCTCAAAACTGAGCCACCTTCAAATGTATTATTTACAGATACATATACAGATGCAGATACATATTTATAGATACGGATAACATGGTTATGAAATATGATAATAATTTAGATAATGAAATTATTGAAGTTTTCTTTGAGTGGGGTAACAATGCTAATTGACATAATTCAAATCATGGAATAAAGTTTCCTCCAACTCATACACCTTTCTGGGTAGCGTTCCCTGATACAAGAAGGATATATATTTACCCTTTGCCTGGCACCGTAACGTGCTGTTGCCTGGGCATTCCTAAGAAGGAATAAAGATAATTCATCAAGCGTTACCCTGATGTCAACAGGAATCACCCATGTTTGTTGCCCAAGTGATCAAATCGGGACTTAATAATAATAATCTTGCTCAAGGAAAATGAAATGCCTGACGCATGGATCGAATCCGGGTCGTCCAGGTTGCAGAATATTTCAACCGTTTTCATGAAAAAGGCAGTATCCTGGCTATCATCATCCATAAGGACACAACATTCTTCGTGAAAACAGCTGATCTGCTATTGCATCAAAAATGGCAGGGTAGCTTCCCTTGATGGAAATGGAATGACCCATAACATCAGGAGTCTTCTAATAAATATTCATAGAATCCTTTTTATGAAGTGAGATCATTTCCGGAAACCTGATGTTAAAGTTTCATTGCTCTAACACCAAGACTTCTTACAAAATGATTTTGTCAATCTAGAATCAACAATGAAACAATGATAATATCTTTAATTGTTTGTTCCCGGAAACGTACGCCACAATTCTACGTCACCAGCATCCGTCCAATACAAGATATAGAATAGGACAAGATCGTTAGAAACTATTTGGGAAGTACCAAAAAAAATCAAAAATCTTTTTACTCAAGCAAACAGTTTTCACAAAAATGGCTGTATCCTGGCTATCGTTGTCAATAAGGATACAACCTTCTTTGTGAAAACAGCTGATCTGCTATTGTATCCAGTTAAATCCACTGGAAGAGCAAGAGGTCCTGAGTTTGAATCCTGGATGAAGCTACCAATGTTACACCCTTTTGGGAAAGACTCTTTAACCATTTATTATTTTCCTCACTCGACTAAAGTGTGAATGAGTGTCCAGCTTCAGGGCAGAGAAAGATATATATTGTCAGTATGTTAGTATGATGATCCTGACTGGCTACTCTATTGTATGCTACCCGTGGGAGTTGGGAAGGATATTGAATGCTGGGGGATAAATGATAAAAAATCTGTGAGCCTGTACTTGTATGATACAGATTATAAACCCATCTTTATCCACCACTGGAAAGTTGTTTGTTTGTCACGGTACTTTTTACTCAAAATAGACCGATTTCTGGGAAATGGAAAACCCAAGCAAACAGTTTTGACCTATTAGAATGATACCAACCTTGTGGACGCCACTCCATGTGCTGAGCTTTATCTGTGTGGGTGTGTTGTCCTGGGGTCTAAAAATGTACGCCCCAGAGGCCTGCCAGATTGGTTTTGAGTTGTTTCCTTCCATACCTTTGTAGTAAAAGTATTCCTGACGCAAGGGTATTTGGTACCCCAGCTTTCTGTGTGTCAGGGATTTCAACTTGCCGTCGGGGGTAAAATTTACCTGAATCAACTGGGTATATGACAGCCGAGAAAAAAACATCACATATATTTATAATATGTAATGTCAAGTTTTCATTACACTGAGTTTAGTTTTATAAACATCAAATAAACATAAAACTTCCCGTACAAACTTGCTACAAATTTATTTTAAAACATAATAACCTCTATGGGGAGCCGGTGGCACTGCGGCTAAGTCACTCGCCTTTGGGTCAAGAGGTCGTGGGTTTGAATCCCATTGGGAGCACTGGATCAGAAAATTGAAAAAGTAAGGATTCTTTGATGTTCCACTGTTCAAGGGAGATATAAAACTTGTTTGTTATTGATGCTAGTTAGTTTTAGTTATCTGTTTCCTTTAGAACCGTGGTTAAACAGTGTAGGGACCAACTCTGTGTCTGACCGAGGACAGTGTACCAGACCCAGGTCAAATGTATCCAGGTTAAGGGCAAGTCTATGCCCCACTAGACACATGGCCCGATACAGAGCTGGAAAATTTATGGATCAAGATTTTTAAAGCAAGCAGGGGATCAGCCCACCATGCATAAATATATTATATATATGTATACTATATATTATTTATAATAGTGATAAGTAACGTAACTAATAAAAATCAAATAAGTAAATGTTTAAATTTTATTTTTACAAATGTTAAACAGCCAGACAAAATTTGATTTCAGCATAGTATAGTAATGCAAAAACATTTAATTCATCTGTTATGTACCAACTGTAGGGTTACTTTACCAAAATTATAAATTTTAAGAATGTAAATCACAACATTTTTACCTTGCCAGATATGCTGGTCTCCTTTTTGGTAGAACTTTCCTCACTTGAAAATTTCAAAATAGAATCTGAAAATAAATGCCAAAAATTTTATTTTTTTTAAATACAATCATTTGAATAGGGATTAAACAAAAACGAAAAGAATAAATTATATTTGGAAATGTAAAAGATAGTAGACCTAACCTTGACTGTAGGCCTATATAAAACAACTAAACTGTGGTCATGTTCCTAATATTCCAACAACCAGATATCGTTACCTGACTGTGTCTGGGAAATAAAGAACGTGCTGATTCCGACAGGAGGAAGAACAACAGTGAATACAAGTTCATTCACAGCTGGAGTTGTGAGTCTGTCAGCCAGTTGTCGAGTCACAGATGAAACAGGCACAATCTGGAGACATAAGAAGCCCCAATGTTTAGGTATGCAAATAAATCACTTCTTTCTTTATCAATAACGTTTATTCAACTTTATTCAACTTTTAAAAAAATACTTTACATGTTATTTTGAACGAGGTCTTGCAAGTCCTTCTGTGACATGACCAAGTGGAAGTGAATTACACTGGCATCTAGCAGCCCTCATTACTTTAAAGCAATATATGAATGTAAAACACAGATATATACCAATGTAGTCTTCAAGGCAGTCTTCAATTTTACCACTGTCCTGTCCAAGAGGTAACAGGAATGTACTATGTAAATTGGGACATGCCGCAGCCAATGACTGAACCGACAAAAAGGCCAAACAGAGAAAACTCAATCACTTACGTCATAGGGCAGGGGGGTAACACCGTCTGGGGCAAGAACCCTGAAGCTGTTCCCCGAGATAGGAAGACGTACAACATGTCGCACATGCCAGGTCAGGGGGTTGTGCAAGGTCAACTGGAACTGGAAAATAATGATAATGATGATGATGATAACAATAATAATAATAACAACAACAACGACCACGACAACGACGACGATAACAACAATAATAATATAATAATAATAATAATAATAACAATAATGATAATAATAATAATGTTGTTTATCGAGTCCCCTTAATACCACAGAAAGCAGTGTAGGGGCCAGCCATATGTCAAGATATGAAGGGTGTACATGACAAATGGAAGTAAATCTGAATGACAACAAAGACTAACACCACTCATCACCTTACGCATGGCTAGAAAGACTCTGCATCAGGAATTAAAGACACGTATAATAATAATAATGATAATAATAATAACAATAATAATAATAACAATAATAATAATAATAATAATAATAATAATAATAATAATAATAATTTTAAAAAACCCAAAATCATGGTGAACACAATAATAAGCAGTTTTAATGTTTAAACAAGTCAAATACCATTATAATTACAATAATAAAACAGAAAAAAAGACTTAAACTTTGAACTTATTAATTTTCATAGATAGCATACTGTACTACGATCGAGAAATAACAGAATGCTTATAAATATATAAATCCAATCGTAAAATAAAAAAAATTGGCGCTAACAAAAGAAGAACTTACTCTGAGAGTACATGTGGAGGTTGGTCTGAAGCTTTCAAAGGAAGCAAAAGTTTTATTTTATCCTGAGACAAAGTCAGAATTTGAGATGTGGAATTCCCTATACAATCCCATGAGTCAATGACCTGAAATTGAAAATAATAATAATAATAACAGTAGAAAAAAATGTTACCCATCTAAAAAATGACTAGCAGAAGGTGGGGGTGGTGGTGGGGGGGGGGGGGCGTGTCCTTGAAAAGAGACAGAACGATTAGTAGAAAACCAAAAAGGTGGGAAGGATGGCATCAAGATGTAATATCACGGGCCATAAACTGAGTTTCAGTGTCTACATGAGGCACGTTAAAGAACCAACGGTAGTTGCAAAATTGTAAAGACTGGGCCACTTGTGACTGCTCTCCTGGCAAAATTGAAATTCTACCCGCTAGACCCAGTGAGTTGACAACCTGCTTGGACTTCCATTCTTCATCCAAAGCGCTTCCAGTTCTATATTCTATAGAGAAGGTCCCTACACAGCACTGCGGTATAAAAGGGAATGAATAAGAAAGAAAGAGAGAAAGAAAAGAAGGGACCATGAGATTTGTAAATAAGAGTGAGAAAGACTAAATACTGTTTCAACAACTTTAAAAAAATAATATTATCAAGTCTCCTATCTCAAGTTAAAAAATAAAATTAAAAAAAGTTCTAAATATCTAAGGTTTTACATCAATAGTGGCCAAAAACTTAGAAAAACACATCAATGTCGAAATCTAGACTTACCCTGGAATGTTGACAGGTGACAAAAGAGTAATCCCCTCCTGCATAAATGCACCTGACCTTCATCACCGGGCCTTCGTTGTCGACCTGCATGGGCGTGGCAGAGGTAGATGGGCCCCCTGCTTCACCAAGCCAGGGTCCTTGCACGGCAAAAGGGCTGCTCTTGTTTGTGGTGGAAGACAAACCCAACTGCCCACTGCCACCTAAACCGAAGGCGTATACACGGTTCACGGACATCACATAGGCAAGGGTGTGACCTCTGAAAGCAGGGATAACAATTTCAATCTCTTTATTTTATGCAATTGATCCCCTTTCTTTGCAAGAACACAAATAGGACAGTTCTTTTGATCCATTAACATCATTATTATTATCATTATTATTATCACTATTATTATTTTTACTATTCTTATCATTAGTGTTATTATTATCATCATTATCATTATCAGTATTATTGTTAATATTATTATTATTATTATTATTATTATTATTATTATCATTGCTATTATCATTATCATTATTATTATTATTATCATTATTAATATTATCATTATTATTATCCAGTCATTTCAATTTGTTAATATTTTTCAACATTGTTGAGAAAAATGTTTTAAAAATATAGTGTAATAATCTGATGCAAAATGACTTATTTGAATAATTACAAGACTCATTCACCGTGCGATCACTTTGCCAACCACTAACCTTGGTTAAAGAGATTTTGAATACATTTTTTTCTTCTAATTTGACTCAATTTTTATTAGACAGGAAATTTTGGAAGTCACATATGATTAAACGAGGGAATCATTTATTATAGTCATTGTTACAAACTGCATCATTAATTTATACCTTCCACAAACAATCTGAGAAACATGACTTCCAGACAGTTCTATAATCTGTTTGGGTAAGACTTCCATGTTGAATGAATTGTGTCCAAGTTGGCCGTAGCTACCTGAACCATAAGTAAATACACGACCATCCTGGAATGAGGTTGAAATAATATCAAATCATAAAGATGTGAATCATTACAGTCTAGTGAGAAAAAAAAAAGCAACAAAAAAAAAAAAAGCAATGTTTTCATAAAGTAATCAGCTCTTCATTCATAAATGGTATATTTCTCTCAGATCAGTACTAATACTTCGGGTTATCAAAACTCATGTTCAATTGTGTCCTTAGTGTTAAATATAATATAAATGAATAAGTGCTAGATTGAAAGAGGAATATTTTGCTAAAGCATGACAATTTCACAAAAAACAGACTCATTTGGAGAATCAACTTCTCCTATGAGGCATCAATTCTTTAAAAGCCCTCAAACTTTCAAATGTTATTGTTTGATTGATTGCTCTATTGTTCGCACCACTCTACACTTTTCCATCCTTAAACTACAAACATCTAAAAACAAAGACTGTTCAATTCACCAGATTACAAAAAAAAAAAAACAACCATAAAATGTAGCGAAAGTAAAACTACAAAGAAACAATACATTTGACAAAATGTTTTGGTTTTTTAAAGTTTAGAGCACCTAATCAATTTCACATCATATAAACATATTCAATACACAATAATAATTATAATTACCAAAGTCAAAGCTGCTGTATGGTTTTCACCGCATGATATAAATTTAATCTTCTGAGTTCTTAGAGGACGACATAAGGAGGGTGTTGCCCTGTCTGTAAAAAAGATAATTTAAAGATTAGTCTTTGCGTGATCAATAAATGGGATCTACTCTTAACATATAATACATAAAAGACAATGGAAACCAATTCTCCAATCCTATCATTCTCTAACACAACTTAAATGAAAAAAGATAAATTATTCATTAAAAAAAATAAAAAATTATAAATTATATTTGCCTAAATATTTCAATGCACTTTTGGTGACAATACTAAATAATATTAAAATGTGTTCAATTCAGGTTTACCTTTTTATAACAATAATTAAAAAACAATACATACCAAAAATAAAAACAAAAAACCAACAACCCAACTGTAAGTTTATGCCATATTTTTTATTCAATTTTACATTGTACCAAATGCGCTTTGAGATGTCAAACCGGCTTAAGTCGGCATGGAAAGCGCAATATAAATGTTATGTATTATTATTATTATTATAAAGTGTCAAAAATTAATTTTAAAAAATCATTATGAATATCAAATTGCTAGAATTATCTCTACCAATCTACCTATGAGACAACATGCCTTCAAAACATGATCAACTTTATTAGAAACATATTTCCCTTACATATATATGTAAAATAATTAAATACTAGCCTTTAACCATTCAAATACATTTTTGACATTCACCTTTGGTATCATTGAGTCCCAACTGTCCAAAACTGAAAGTAAACAAATTAATTTCGACATAGAAAAATAACATAAGATCATATCTATGCTTATTGTTTATGTGGACAATTTCAACTCACTAATGTAAAAAAACAGTGAATAAACAAAAAAGCTTTTCTAATTTGACTCCTTTTATAGTAAGTAATCAAAGAGATGAAAAAAGTAGCAATTCCTTGAATAATAACATTGCGTATTTCAAAGCCAACCAAGAATAACTTCAACTTTTAAGTCTTTGTTTTCTTTCCTTTAATAACTGAAAATATTAACTACTGTAAAGACTACTTACATTCAAAGGTATACAATTTGAATTTGATAAAGTCATTATTAAACAGTAATCTTCACATCCCACAATATTATTTTCAGTCGGCTCCAGTTACCTAAGCAACCTCCCTTTGTTTAGGATTCAGAAGAAAAAGTCAGCCACCTTCTCAGAGGCAGAATGAATTATAGAAAATATTTATTAACAATGTTCGAGTTGAATTACCTGTTACGACCCCAGCCATAGACTGCCCCAGACCTGGAAAGAATGCAGGTGTGATTTCCCCCAGCCACCACCTGCTTGACTGGGAGTCCTTTGAGGCAATAGATGAACTCAGGTATGCTACGGCCAGTGGTTGTCTTTTGTCCTAGGCCCAGCTGTCCATAGGAGTTGGAGCCCCAGACACCGACCAGACCATCTGGCAGTGTAGAAGTAAAAAGAGGCATTAAAAATACATCCTGGATTGTTCATGAGAATTAAATACTATGTAGACTCGGATGCTAGCTTGCCATCCTAAGAAGAAAAAGTAACTCCTACCATCATTTCAATCAAGTTCTTACAATAATTTAAATGCAAGGAATCGTGTTCAGAAAAGATTAAGCTTTTCATAGAAAAACATGAAATAATATGTTCATTAATTCATAAAATACAAACCACTTGTCAAAACCACATTATGATTGCTGCCACTTGAAACTTGTACCACAGAGTGTACGGCCAAAGTCTTCACTAGCCTGCACAGAGAGAGAGAAACAGTGAGAGCAAAATTGTTTTCAATTAATTTTTCTTGATATGATAAAGCTGATCCATTAATGTTAAGGAAAAACTTTACAGGACAGATTGAAAATATCTTGATTTGCTTTGATTTTAAATGAAGACCGTCTGCAAAATCGAGGTGATAAAAAAGTGGACATTTTCATGGATTTTTATCTAAAACAAGTAAAAGAAATCTGCGAAAAAAACGTCCTTAACACAAACAAACACCAGTGATATAGTTAGGAAACATTGTCAAAAATCATCAACAACTAGACCATTTAAATAATCAGACCTGTATCTTTGGTTACGGTAATCGTCTTCTGTTATTATCAACGGAAGTAAAAAAATGTCTCGTCATATTGACGATATATTGTTGAAAAAAAATAAAATTAAGTCCTTAAGAGCCTTGAGGCCCATAGAGCTGGTGCTTATATATCTATCCAGGTTTCAGTGGCCTTCTGGATAGGACGTTGGTCTATCGCAGATTACTTCTCCAGCTATAAGTTGGTACTTATTTCTACACCTGTGTCGACAATGGAATAAAGTTTCTTGCCCAAGTTAACAATGCCACTCAGCCTCAATTGAAAGAGTTAACTGGACTGAAACTTAAAACAAAAATCGATGGTCATAAAAAAGAAAAAGAATAAAAGATGAAACATTTAGACATCGAAAAAATTATCTTACTTGGGACTAATGGCAGCTTCTTCTGGGACATTCCCCCGGCCCAATTGACCTTCATCATTTCTACCCCATGTCAAGAGTTCCTGAGCTTGTGTCAAGGTCACACTGTGAGACACACCAGCACATGCTTTCAGTACATGATGTGATTGGAGAACAGCCTCAATAGGTTCTGGGGAGGATAATAACGATGATGAATGGCCTTCACACAGTGCTTATCCACGATCATCACTCACACATGCTCATTTTCCACTTCATAGTGATGTGGTTTAAAATCTAAAAGCAAAATCACTGCCTCTTGTACGACAAATCTTTGTCACAAGACAGCTAAAGTAGCTTGTGATCTATGAAATTTTAACCAGTTTATATATAAATAATCACTCACCTAATTTGCTCAGATAGGAGTCTCGGCCACATTGATTGAAATCATTTTGTCCACAACTAAGAACGCGGCCATTTGTGAGAGTTACAAGGGTGTGTCCTTCATTGCTGCTGATGTGCGTTACTACATCTGACACAAATTCTTTGATTTGTTGAGGTGACGTAACAAAACTTGTGTCTGTACCTTCAACACCGAGGGCGCCTGTATTTGCTTTACCCCAACCAAGAAGCTTTGACATGATGATTTCATTGACACAGACTCGTAATATGAATCATGAAGAAAAGTGTTTTTGAGTCAAGATGATGATGATGATGGGCGTCATAGAGTCATGGTCTCCAAATATTAAAATCTGCACCAAGAACCAAGAAGAGAAAAAAAAAAAGATGAATTGGACAACTATGCGACAAAGTTCAGTGCCCAACATAAGGTGACTAAAACTCTTCTTTTTTTTTGCCCAACATGATCCCGTTGCTTTGAGGAGGGTGGCAACACCTGGCAAATCCCAAATCTATCGAAACTTATAATAAGTTCAAAATAACAATTCTGAGACTTTTGCACTCATGTAAAGAACCATCACCTCTTTATATGTTTCTACCATTGAAAGGACCATGGGATCATCATATTATGTTGTATGAAAATGCAAGGTGGCCTGCATGTAGAAGCAAAATGTTTTCGTTGTTGCTGTTAAAACTTGACAAAATTAATTTTCACATATTCATTTATTGTTCTGAAAATTGTTATACATACATGATATCTTCTGTGAGTAAATCATTTAGTTTTTAAAAAATGTTCTAAATTCAAATTGTGTATTTTAAAATATTTTTTTTGTTCTGTCATTTCGTATATTATATATGCATAATATGTGTTATAAAAACATAAAAAAATAAAGACTGAAAAAATGAGAAAAAATTGCAAAGTCAAATATTAAAGATGGCATCCATTTCCATGGCAACCACACAAGCTCATCAAATTTGCATAATTAAGTAATCCAAAGCAGTGTGACATATTGACTATGTCTGTGCATAAAACTTATTGGAAAACAGTAAAAACTGTTGAAATCAGCTCAGTGCCGTGCCTCCCCTCCCAATCAGCGACAAGTTACATAGAGTGTATGGACCATAATATGGGTATCTGTCTGTATGAATACTGGAGTAGACTCTTTGTAGAGTATAATGACCCCATGGTGGCAGTATCTCTTAAAACACACACATATGTGTATAAATATTAAAACTTAGAAAAGATAAAGTCATTAATGGTGAGATAGTGATGATTTGAATGTCTCCAGTGTTTATGCTGTTGACTGTGGGGGTGTCCAAGATATTCCAATCATCAATGGAAGAATGAATATTTGTATGCGTCTGTGTTGCAGGTCGATTTATTTAGTGTTTTGGTATATCTGTTTCTGGGAGGCCGTGTATTGTATGAGATGTAAGGATGGGAGGGGATTGCAATGAGATTGTTGATGATTGTTGAATAACAGACACAACCGTTGGTCTTTCCTACGTTCTGCTAACGGTTGTCGGCTTCATGTCAGCTCTCAGCTCTGTGTTTCTAACGGACTCTGTCACTGGCCTTTTGATCTTCTAAGTCTCCCTTCGATTATAACTTTAGATCACCAGAGCATTGAGCTCGGAAAACAATACTAGCACCATTTTGATGAGCGAAGGAAAAACGTTTCAAAGAAAACTTCACCAATTAATATTAATTAATTGATTTGTTGTAGTTGTGTAGGAAAGGGGGGACTGACCCAATCAATGAATTATGCATGACCGTTTTCTATTCATGTTAATCGAATGAAATAAAGGTCATCGATTATTCAAATGTTTTTGATGGTGTCTCCATTTTTTTTGTTTTTTTGTTTTTTGTTTTTTTTGGATTCGTTGAATTCTCATCCTCTTCGAGATCTTGATGAGATTGTTGTGATAGAGTTTGTAACAAATTATATTATTATTGTTATTAGAGATAATTTCGTGTGGGGAGGGGGAGAGGGGGGAGGAGAGGGGAGGGGAGAGGGGGGAAGGGGTGTTCTCTGTTGGTTTTCTTGTATTTTTGTATTTTTGTAGTTATGTGTTTGCTTGATTTTCGAGAGGGCAGTCTGCCATAATATAACATTACCCACACAATACATGAACAGGGTGTTTCCTCTCTTTTCCTCCCTGGCCAGTCAAACTCAGAAAGGCAGAACAAAACAAAAGAAGTAGGTTTGAACAGAGATATTTCTGAACTCAACTACAAAATTTCACACATCTATTTCAATATTTTGTATGCCCACTACCCTCTTTTCTAACAACACCCAGACGTACGAGGTAATACGAACTAAACAGTCCTGTATATGCACATACAAAATAACACGCATATACCAATGCACACATACTCACACACACAGACACACACACACAGACACATACACATACAGACACACACACTCGCACACACGTAGATTGATACACGGATAGATAGATGGACAGACAGATAGATAGATAAAGAGAGATAAAGTGAAAGAGCGAGAGAGAGAGAGAGAGAGAGCGAGAGAGAGAGAGAGAGAGAGAGAGAAGAGAGAGAGAGAGGGGGAGAGAAAGGGGAGGGAGAGAGAGAGGGGAGGGAGA
>JARFNW010128241.1:0-11786 GCA_031763155.1 Dirona albolineata | reverse complement strand
GTTCGATTCCCCCGGTCGACGAAAATCTTTTTTTCTATTTTCTGTTCTTGTCTCTCACTGGCACTGTTACATTATCCTACTATCATTCTGTCTCTCACTGGCACTGTTACATTATCCTACTATCATTCTGTCTACCACCAGTGCCCGCTCCCTTTCGTATATTTTATTTTATATCCGCTAAACAGACCAGTAAATGTGTTTCTTCGCATCTTATTCCGTCACAAAGGACGAAAAGGTAGTAGGCCCTATTACAGGACACAAGAACTTGAAGAGGTCACGTGCTTCAATTTTTCTGGGGTTATTTGCTTGTTTTTTTTCTAAATAGAGTGAAAAAATAAAAAGATAAGCTGGACTCTTATCGAATGAATAACTCCACATGGCCCATTTCAGACCTGGACCCTGTTAGAACTAGGACAGTGAGTTGAATCGTTTGTCAACGAAAACTGATATAGCCGAGGCCTCCATCTTTAACTAAGCTGACAGTTTGCAATGGCGCCTCTGTTGATGCAGGTGGTACTACTCGTGGGCGTGACCCTTTTCACGGACCCTGGTGAATCGACCGGTGAGTGGAATTGTTACGGGAATAATCAAAGGCGTTATTTTTTATTTAGGCAAGAACGTGAATAACGATTTTATTTAGGTGCTATCACCCCTTCTCGCAAAACCTTTGCCATGTGACATGTGCCTCGCGCGTATGGAAGAGGTTAGAAACAAACTACTTACTTTGATGTTGTAGATATTACAAAATAATGGATGGATACTACTTTAATTTCACGTGGTTTTTGTCAACTTACATTGATGCACTTTTTATCTGTTTTTATTACAAACGAGTTCATATTTCAAGCATGGGCTTCTGATTGCGCGAAATGTGAAAGAGTTTGTAATAGAAACAGGTGACATTAAAAGATGGTTTCATTACACCTGTCATGTGATATAAACACAGAAGCTAAAATCCAATAATGAGGTTTGCAAAAAAAGGGTGAATTTGGTGTAGCTCCAAGTGTAAAACTAATAACAATACAGATAACTTTTCGGGTCTCCCCTTCGTCAGCCAGTAAGCATTGAAAGCACAAACTAAAACACAAACAGAAAACCTCAAGCTGTGGGAATCAAGGCGATGTCGTATTAAGTCAAATCAAATTCCGAGAGTACATACCTAAAACTAAAGAAATATTTCAAAATGCAATTTTTATGTAACATAACTGTGCTCGGCCCAGGTGTCAAAAAAGGTACCAGCTTGCAGCTCGGGAAGTAATCTGGGAAAGACCAGCGTCATATCCAGACGTGTGACGTATCATGACTCTGTCCGGAAACCGGGATAAGCACCGGCTCTATGGGCCTCATGACTCAAAAGGATGTTACTTTCTATTTTATTATCGTCCAGAAAACATTTTATAAATAATGTAATTGTCTTATAGATGGAATACTAGTATGAGAATGAATTGTTATGGGAGGAAAACCCATCCTGTTATGGGAGGAAAACCCATCCTGTTATGGGAGGAAAACCCATCCTGTTATGGGAGGAAAACCCATCCTGTTAGGGGAGGAAAACCCATCCTGTTAGGGGAGGAAATCCCATCCTGCGTTGAACTGATGGTGTAGGTCTTCATGTCCATCATCCCGTAATTCCTATCTAGGTACTCTAGTGTGTCGTCGCATGTCCTTCATTACTCACCTAGGGTGCATCTTGGGTAATATCAAACCAGGCCTGTTCACGGTCATTCTCTTCATACCTGACAGTTTTTATTTTGAATTGAATCCAACCAATGGCCGCCTTCGATTGATTATTTGACTTGTTAATTTTTTCGTCCTTATTTATTTTTTTCTCCGCTGCATTAGATATCTATAAATAGCCAGTAGATGATTTTGATTAAAATCAACACTTGTCGTTATAGAACCTTTTGGATCCGTCCCTTGCTCCGACAACCCAAATGGAGGATGCCTCAATCTGGACGATTACTACTGTCCAGTTGGGCACAAGGTTAAACACAGGTAGGCCAAGTATGTTCTTGTTGTTTATATTACGGAGGACAGGACAACAGTCACGACAAGGTGCCAGCCCTGCTTCTCAACTCCAAACACTCATCTCCTTCATTTTTTTATGTGTTTTGTCCTCTCTGTCCAATTCCTGAATTTTAGTGCATCTTGACCTCTGCGTTTTGTTGGGCATGAATCGATTCTCTAATTACAAATTCGATACAGGTGTAGGAATGAGGTACCAGCTCCACCGGCTGGTGAAGTAATCAGTGATAAACCAGCGTCCTACCCAAAAGGTCAAATCTCGTCACTTTGTCCGCTTTACATTACGGAAACCGGGATAACCATCGATTTTATGGGACTTACTTTTTTCAGTTTAAAACACACCTGTACTATTACGATAGATCTGAATGTGCAAAAATAAAAGTGTATTTATTTTTCCCATTATATGTCCGTTCAGCTCTGACTAGAGTTAAAGTTTAATTTCAAGATCGAGATAGGCATGCGAATTCAAACTCAGCAATCTTAAGGTCTGTTTCCATGTCCGTATTGTTGCCTTAAGATCTCTTTCCATGTCCGTATTTTTGCCTTTAAGGTCTGTTTCCATGTCCGTATTTTTACCTTAAAGTCTCTTTCCATGTCCGTATATTTGCCTTCAGGTCTGTTTCCATGTCCATATTTTTGCCTTAAGGTCTGTTTCCATGTCCGCAGTTTTGCAGTAAAGTCTGTTTCCATGTCCGTATTTTTTGCCTTAAGGTCTATTTTCATGTCCATAGTTTTGCCTTAAGGTCTGTTTCCATGTCCGCATTTTTGCAGTAAGGTCTGTTTCCATGTCCGTATTTTTTGCCTTAAGGTCTGTTTCCATGTCCGTATTTTTTCCTTTAGTTGAGCGACGTATTCGATGTGTATTTTTGGTTTTTAAAATCTCTCCCCTATAATTTCCCTACAACCCTTTCCATGTCCGTAATAGTCATCTGTATTACCACCGTAGTACGGCCGTAGCTTTCAAAATTTGGACATGGCAATGGAAGATACGGACATGGAAATGGAAAATACGGTTGCTTTACGATAAAAAAATACAAATATGGACATAGTAGGCCTTTACAATTAATACCAGGGAGGCAGTTTGACAGATGTTGAAATTGTCGGCGTTACGTGTAGCTATTTTTGGATGATGCGGCGGTGAATTTACTAAAAGATCAAAAGCCATCCGACTGTTTCGTCACACGCCCACGGCCCCGCCCACACTCACACACACACACACACTCACACACACACACACACTCACACACACACACCGTCCCCCCACACATATTATCATGTGGTGATACCACGTGATCAAAAGTCAATCTGCCTCCAGTGTTGCCAATCGCCGTCAACCAAACAAATGAAAACAAAGATAAGAGTAAAGATGTCAAGATGTACATAAACAGGTGACGAGTATGAAATATTAAAATCACATTTCCCATCCAATCATTTCTTCTTATCTCTAAGTACAATCAAGGCAAATTTGCACTCAAATTCTAGAATTGGACAAAGAGGAGAAAAACAATTGTAGCAAGGAAGGCGATAATTGGTTGGAGTTTACAAGTACAGCCTGTGCCTTGTCCTCCATTCATTTACGTTCGCTACAATCATTTATTGCCGTGTCGTCTGTTCATTTCCCAGCCTACTTTCTTAACTTCATTAGCTGAGAGTGGTTTAGCACCACTCTGCGCCTTACAACCCCCCCCCCCCCATACCGATATATGTTTGTATGTGTTCACACAATTTCGTGTGTGTCATTGCCAATGGTAGTCTCGTTAGATATAATATTGTCTCTGAAATAAAGTGTCGCGTTCGTCATCACCTTTGTCTTCGTATTCATTGATTCTTATTGACACTTCCACCATCGCCACCCCCTCACCCCCCCCCCCCTCCTTCGTCTGTTGTATGTCTCATTGTTCGTTATTTACGTTTGTATATATATTCAACATTTGACATCTCTTCTTTTTTCAAATAAACCACACGTTCATGTTTTCAAACATATTTTGACTTGTGCTGTGACGTCACTTCGTTGCTTGATTTGACCCCAATCTCATCACGTGTTCTTGACCCTTTCTGTCCCCAGTGGGTGTGGGTGGAGAGAGGTGTGTTGCTATCCTATCGTGGAGAACAAAACCAAATTCCAATTGGGTAAGTGCCGTGGGATGACTGCCATAGGTTTCGTTTTAGTCATTTATATCGATTAATGATTTACGTTAACCAAAAATATAAAAAATTATTTAAAAAAAAAACAAAAAAAAGAAACCCCACAAAAATTACAATCCCCCCCCCCCCCCCCCCGGGAAAAAACAAATATACAAAAATCAAGAAAAACAAAAACACAAAACATCATTGCATGTCATGCATCACAAATGGGGGTCTAATGGTATCGAAATCAAAGAGCTTGCTTTGTGACGGTTTGAAACAAAGCAGTGCCCTTTTACTACCCCCTCATGAAATAGGGTCCATCTCTGTGCAATAAGTTATCACCCCAACTAGAAACTCGTGGTGATTTCCGTTGATTTTCGAGACCTCTGCACTGAGTTGCTCCTCTCGGCCTTGAATTAATTTGTTTTGTTTTGATGTTTTGATGTATAAATGTCCCGTTTCGTGACTTGACAAAATGTCCGACAGGTCGCCCGTTTTGTTTTGTCATGTCTCCTAGAAACGTTATGGGCTCATCACCTGCTCGTCTTTAATTCTAGCCATGTGTGAGGTGATGGGTGGATTTACTTCCATTTATTGGCATGTACACTCTTCATAGCTTGACAAATAGCTGGCCTCTAAACTGCTTTCTGTGGTATAAACAACATCCTGTCTTCTAGAAGCATCTGACAGATTCCTAATATGTCTGTATTTGAAAACAACGCATGCGCAATGTTTCCACCTTTTCCAGGAGTTGACCAGTGTGGCATCCCTTCCAAAAATCCTGACAGTAAAATTATTGGCGGGAAAAAAGCAGATGTAACCGAATACCCGTGGATGGTGAGTGTAATCGATACCACATTCTACCTTTTACGGATGTGGGGCCGTATTCACAGACCATACGTTAACTGTTAGCACATTTGGGCACAATTGTAAACTTTAAAAATTAGATTAATAGTAAAATGAATCATGCAATGTTGTGAGCATAATTCACTGCAATACGGTTGTGCCAAAATGAGTCAACGTATGGTCTGTTTTTACCACCCACGTTCACTTTCTCAAATGACTTCAACTATCTTATATAGATTCCTACAAATAATTCCGATGGGTTTTTTTAATTCACGTATTAACCATTATCATCTTCATCAATTTTGGTTTTCGCTTTTGACAGTTTGGTAGGTAATATTGATGATGTTTGGTTTATTTATTGTTTTCGGGGTTTTTGTTTTTTGTTGTTTTAGTTTTCTTTTTGGGGAGGGGGTGTTAGAGAGTATGTGTGCGTGTGTGTGTGTGTGTGTGTGTGTGCGTGTGTGTGTGTGTGTGTGTGTTTGTGTGTGCGTGTGTGTGTGTGAGAGAGAGAGGGAGGGAGAAAGATGGAGTGTATGTGTGTGTGAGAGAGATTGTATATGTGTGTTGTGTGTGTAAGAGAGAGAAAGGGGGGGGGGTGGGGAAGACAGAGTGTATGTATGTGTAGAGATAGAAGAAGAAAGACGTGTGTGCGTGTAATAGAGAGAGAGAGTGTGTGTGTGTGTGTGTGTGTGTGTGTGTGTGTGTGTGTGTATGTGTGTGTACGTGTGTCTGTGTGTGTTCATTTAATTTTTTTTCTTAAAATAAAGAAATAGAAATCAAAAACATGCCCAGCTGTCTGAGTCACAATACGACATGCAGACATGATATGAACACAATTCAAATTTGTTTCTACAAAATTCATTCATCAAATGCAGAATAGTTTTGACCATCTGTTACATTTTTATGCAAAAAAAAACCCAAAAAAGAAACAAACTTTGTGATATAAAGTCTGACTTGGTTATTTATATTTCCAGGTGTCTTTACAAAAAGGTGGACAACCTGTCTGCGGAGCTTCGATTGTAGGGGACAAGTGGATTCTCACTGCAGCCCATTGTCTGACAGAGTAAGACTTGATTCAATGTGTTACAGAGTAATGTCTCGTCCACACCAAACATCACCCTTAGTGTGGTATCGTGCGTTCGTCCCACGCACCAATGTGCACCCATTCACACCTACCATCCGTCCAGTACGGATCCATCCTATTTTTGTCGATAGACAATATAATTATGGCGAATGTCACCACCGGCTACCCCTAACCCTAACCCTAACCCTGACCCTGACCCTGACCTTAACCCTAACTCCAAATGGTGTCTGATGAAGACACACGTATTGGGTATATTCGAAGAGACCAGATACATTTGACAGCCCCTTGAGTTTGCTGACGCCCACATAGAAAAAAGAGCACCGATTACAGAGAAGCTATTTAACCACAACAACGACTGAGAGTTCAATCGGTACGATTTGTCGTAAAGCACTTGTACTTGTTGTACTTGTTGTACATGCCTCTTTGGTAAAATTTCTATAACTGTTGGGGAACACCTAAAGCCACAATACCATGTTGTCTGGTCCTGATATGAGTAATATTGAATAGTGTGTTGTCTGGTCCTGATATGAGTAATATTGAACAGTGTGTTGTCTGGTCAAGATATGAGTGATATTGAACAGTGTGTTGTCTGGTCCTGATATGAGTGATATTGAACAGTGTGATGTCTGGTCCTGATATGAGTAATATTGAACAGTGTGTTGTCTGGTCCTGATATGAGTGATATTGAACAGTGTGTTGCTTCTTGTACCAAGCAAGGTATCGTTCAGAGAGTTGCATTTGGTTGCATGACCGTGACTGCTCCTAAATATAGCACCTTGCCTCGTGGTTATTTGACTCAGTAAGAGGGGGGGGGGGCGGTCAGCCACCACACGAGAGCAGACGGTTTGAATAATATGGCTGCCATGAAACAAATCACACGCACGACAACAATCACTGACGTCACGAACACGAACGGTTGGTGGGAACACAGGAAAGTTGGTGGGAGCACAGGAAGGTTGGTGGGAGCACGGTAAGGGCCCACTGAGATGGTTGGTGGGAACAACAGGAAGGTTGGTGGGAACACAGGAAGGTTGTTGGGAGCACAGGAAGGTTGGTGGGAGCACGGTAAGGGCCCACTGAGATGGTTGGTGGGAACACAGGAAGGTTGGTGGGAGCACGGTAAAGGGCCCACTAAGATGGTTGGTGGGAACACAGGAAGGTTGGTGGGAACACAGGAAGGGCCCACTGAGGTGGTTGGTGGGAACACAGGAAGGTTGGTGGGAGCACGGTAAGGGCCCACTGAGAAGGTTGGTGGGAGCACAGTAAGGGCCCACGGAGATGGTTGGTGGGAGCACAGTAAGGGCCCACTGAGATGGTTGGTGGGAGCACAGTAAGGGCCCACTGAGATGGTTGGTGGGAGCACAATAAGGGCCCACTGAGATGGTTGGTGGGAGCACAGTAAGGGCCCACGGAGATGGTTGGTGGGAACACAGGAAGGTTGGTGGGAGTACAGTAAGGGCCCACTGAGATGGTTGGTGGGAACACAGGAAGGTTGGTGGGAACACAGGAAGGTTGGTGGGAGCACAGTAAGGGCCCACTGAGATGGTTGGTGGGATCACAGTAAGGGCCCACGGAGATGGTTGGTGGGAGCACAGTAAGGGCCCACTCAGGTGGTTGGTGGGTACACAGTGAGGACCCACTGAGTTGGTTGGTGGGAACACAGGAAGGGCCCACTGAGGTGGTTGGTGGGAACACAGGAAGGGCCCACTGAGATGGTTAGTGGGAACACAGGAAGGGCCCACTGAGGTGGTTGGTGGGAACACAGGAAGGGCCCACTGAGATGGTTGGTGGGAGCACTGTAAGGGCCCACGGAGATGGTTGGTGGGAGCACAGTAAGGGCCCACTGAGATGGTTGGTGTGAACACAGTGAGGACCCTCTGAGATGGTTGGTGGGAACACAGGAAGGGCCCACTGAAATGGTTGATGGGAGCATAGTAAGGGCCCACTGAGATGGTTGGTGGGAACACAGGAAGGACCCACTGAGGTGGTTGGTGGGAACACAGGAGGGCCCACTGAGATGGTTGGTGGGAACACAGGAAGGGCCCACTGAAATGGTTGGTGGGAACACAGGAAGGGCCCACTGAAATGGTTGGTGGGAGCATAGTAAGGGACCACAGAGATGGTTGGTGGGAACACAGGAAGGGCCCACTGAGATGGTTGGGAGCACAGTAAGGGCCCATTGAGATGGTTGGTGGGAGCACAGTAAGGGCCCACTGAGATGGTTGCGCAGTGGTTAAGTCATTGGCCTTTCGTTCAAGAGGTCGCGGGTTCAAATCCCGGTGGAAGCACTGGTTTTTTCTCAAGACCTTGATCCCACTTTGCGACGCTGCATTGCGGTTGACGCCTGGATTATTCCGGTCCCCCCTCGGAATAGACCCTAAAGACAAAATTTCCCCCCTGGGATGAATAAAGGGAATTTATTTATTTATCTATTTATTTATTAATGAAATATAGAAATTCGTTGGTGCGTGTGATGCACGAAACCAAACGAGAACGGATGTTTGGTGTCAAGAATCGCTAGAGGTAAGCAGTTCAAAGTGTCTTACCCAAGGATACACGCGCGGATGTATACATGTGGTCGTGACGGGTTCAGATCCCTTGAACATTGTTATTCCATTTACTGGTAACGGTATTTGAAACACTGCGGGCTCGTCGCCTGCTCGTCTTGAATCTCCCCGAGTCTTTCCATCCATGTTATATTAGTCTTTCCTTCCATATTGTATGAGTCTTTCTATCCATATTGTATGAGTCTTTCATTCCATATTGTGTGAGTCTTTCCATCCATATTGTATGAGTCTTTCCATCCATATTGTGTGAATCTTTCCATCCATATTGTATGTGTCTTTCCATCCATATTGTGTGAGTCTTTCCATCCATATTGTATGTGTCTTTCCATCCATATTGTATGAGTCTTTCCATCCATATTGTGTGAGTCTTTCCATCCATATTGTATGCGTCTTTCCATCCATATTGTATGCGTCTTTCCATCCATATTGTTTGAGTGGTGAGTTGTTTTGTCCTTTTTACATTGATTGTCTTTGCTTTTATTTGTCATGTAACATCATTTAGAAATGGCCCTACTCCGCTCCCAATTCTATAAACGCAAGTCGATGAAGAAAGACAGAAACAAACACATCTTTTCTGGCAACATTTCAGCTACTTGGATTCTCTGTCTGTCGTGGTCGGGTCATCCAGCAGCCATCTTAATTGGGGAGCCTACAGCCAGAGACACTACGTGGACACAGTCATCCTTCACAAACAGTAAGTAAGAGTGTGGGCATGGAACACAACAGGCTTGTCTGCTTGGTGGGTTGGTGGGTTGGTGGGTTGTCTGATTGGTGGATTGTCTGATTGGTGGGTTGGTGGGTTGTCTGGTTGGTTGGTGGCTTGTCTGATTTGTGGGTTGGTGGGTTGTCTGGTTGGTGGGTTGGTGGGTTGTCTGGTTGGTTGGTGGCTTGTCTGATTTGTGGGTTTGTGGGTTGTCTGATTGGTTGGTTGGTGGCTTGTCTGATTGGTGGCTTGGTGGGTAGTCTGATTGGTTGGTGGCTTGTCTGATTTGTGGGTTTGTGGCTTGATGATTGGTGGGTTGGTGGGTTGTCTGGTTGGTTGGTGGCTTGTCTGATTTTTGGGTTGGTGGGTTGTCTGGTTGGTAGGTTGGTGGCTTGTCTGGCTGGTTGGTTGAGGGCTTGTCTGATTGGTGGGTTGGTGGGTTGTCTGGTTGGTTGGTGGCTAATCTGATTGGTGGTGGTGGCTTGGTGGCTTGTCTGGCTGGTTGGTTGATGGCTTGTCTGATTGGTAGGTTGGTGTGTTGTCTGGTTGGTGGTTTGGTGGGTTGTCTGGTTGGTTGGTGGCTTGTCTGATTGGCAGGTTGGTGGGTTGTCTGGTTGGTGGTTTGATGTGTTGTCTGGTTGGTTGGTGGCTTGTCTGATTGGTCGGTTGATCTGTTGCTTGGTTAGTTGGTGGCTTATCTGATTGGTGGCTTGTCTGGCTGGTTGGTTGGTGGCTTGTCTGATTGGTGGGTTGGTGCGTTGTCTGGTTGGTGGGTTGGTGGGTTTGTGACTTGTCTGATGGGAAGGTTTGTGAGTTGTCTGGTTGGTGGGTTTGTGGGTTGTCTGGTTGGTGGCTTGTCTGATTGGTGGGTTGGTGGGTTGTCTGGTTGGTGTGTTGGTGTGTTGTCTGGTTCGTGGGTTTGTGGCTTGTCTGATTGGTGGGTTGGTGGGTTGTCTGGTTGGTGGGTCTGTGGGTTGTCTGCTTGGTGGGTGTGTGGGTTGTCCGGTTGGTGGGTTTGTGGCTTGTCTGGTTGGTGGGTTTGTGGGTTGTCTGTTTGGTGGGTTTGTGGGTTGTCCGGTTGGTGGGTTTGTGGGTTGTCTGATTGGTGGGTTGGTGGGTTGTCTGGTTGGTGGGTTTGTGGGTTGTCTGCTTGGTGGGTTTGTGGGTTGTCCGGTTGGTGGGTTTGTGGCTTGTCTGATTGGTGGGTTTGTGGGTTGTCTGGTTTGTGGCTTATCTGATTAGTGGGTTTGTGGGTTGTCTGGTTGGTGGCTTGTCTGATTGGTGAGTTTGTGGCTTGTCTGATTGGTGGGTGTATGGCTTGTCTGGTTTGTGGGTTGTCTGATTGATGGGTTTGTGGATTGTCTGATTGGTGGGTTTGTGGCTTGTCTGATTGGTGGGTTTGTGGCTTGTCTGATCGGTTGGTTTGTGGCTTGTCTGATTGGTAGGTTTGTGGCTTGTCTGATTGGTTGGTTTGTGGCTTGTCTGATTGGTGGGTCTGTCACTTGTCTGGTTGGTGGGTTTGTGGCTTGTCTGATTGGTGGGTTTGTGGGTTGTCTGGTTGGTGGGTTTGTGGCTTGTCTGATTGGTGGGTTTGTGGGTTGTCTGGTTGGTGGGTCTGTGGCTTGTCTGGTCGGTGGGTCTGTGACCTGTCTGGTTGGTTAGTATGTGGGTTGTCTTGTTGGTGGGTTTGTGGCTTGTCTGATTGGTGGGTTTGTGGGTTGTCTGGTCGGTGGGTTTATGACTTGTCTGATTGATGGGTTTGTGGCTTGTCTTGTTGGTGGATTTGTGGCTTGTCTGATTAGTGCGTTTGTGGCTTGTCTGATTGGTTGGTTTGTGGCTTGTCTGAGTGGTTGGTCTGTGACCTGTCTGGTTGGTTAGTTTGAGGGTAGTCTTGTTGGTTGGGTTGTGATTTGTCTGATTGGTGGGTTTGTGGCTTGTCTGATTGGTGGGTTTTTTGGCTTGCCTCGTTGGTGGGTTTGTGGGTTGTCTGATTGGTGAGTCTGTGGTTTGTCTGAGTGGTGGGTTTGTGGGTTGTCTGGTTGGTGGCTTGTCTGATGGGTGGGTTTGTGGCTTGTCTGATTGGAGGGTTTGTGGCTTGTCTGATTAGTGCGTTTGTGGGTTGTCTGATTGGTGAGTTTGTGGTTTGTCTGAGTGGTGGGTTGGTGGGTTTGTGGCTTGTCTGATTGGTGAGTTTGTGGCTTGTCTGATTGGTGAGTTTGTGGGTTGTCTGATTGGTGAGTTTGTGGGTTGTCTGATTGGTGAGTTTGTGGCTTGTCTGATTGGTGGGTTTGTGGCTTGTCTGATTTGTGGGTTGGTGGGTTTGTGGATCTAATAAACTCCTTCAACCCGCCCCAACCACCCAACTTCTCTTTTTTCTGTCCTCTCTCTCTCTCTCTCTCTCTCTCTCTCTCTCTCTCTCTCTCTCTCTCTCTCTCTC
>JARFNW010128230.1:938-11786 GCA_031763155.1 Dirona albolineata | reverse complement strand
ACTCAGTCCGCTTCACGCTACGGAAACCGGGATAAGCACCGGCTCTATGGGCCTCATGGCTCAAAAGGACTTTACTTCTCCCTTGATACATTTTGAATATATTGGTATACAGACTCACATGAATTACAACCTTTATCCCTCAGCAGGCTGTCAACTCCCCTAGGAGCAAACAGTAGGAGCTGCCACTCAAGCTAATCACTACTAGAATTATGACTATTACTTGCTGTCTCTAGTAAGGTTCTTATTTAGACCGTTGTTGAGTTCTTGGGTAAACTCTTCTGGCTGCGATTAGACTCATAGACTTTACATTCGTCAACTGCACCTGGCTTGAGCAAAGCAAACAGACAAAGAAACCTTTAAATTTCGGCATAATCAGTAGCAATTACTTGCCCATTTCCTTGATAATTGATAACTAATGCTCAGTAGTGGGATATTTTCAAGTGTATTTAGATATCGCTTCGGTGGGCTGTGCCATTCACACTGCAGTCGAGTGATGAAAAAGCTGTCAGTCGGGATTTAAACTTAATACATCTCAATTGCGATTCGAGTAGCCTAACTACTCAGCAACTGGTGTAAAAAGGATCAGCATGTCCACATCCCAAAGTTTGTTTATCAAGTCCCCTTTATACCACAAAAAGCAGTGATGGGGCCAGCTGTGCGCCAAGCTCTGAATAGTGCAAATGGTAGTAAATCCAAATCCCAATGAAGATTTACATCACTCATCACCTAACTCATGGCTGGAAAGACTGCATCAGAAATTAAAGACGAGCGGGTGATGAGCCCACTGTACCTACATCCTAGAGTAACTGCCCTTAATGCCAATCACTTCATGAGGGCCGATTTTTTCCAGGTGTATTTTTCGGACCATAATATTTAGTTAAAGTTGAAGATGTGTTTATTGTCTGTATCTACATATGTACAAAATACAGGCTCACAGACTTTACATCATATACCCAAATGCCACAGGCTGTGTTATTCAATATCCTTCTCAACTCCCTGGGAAGCATACAGAAGAAAAAGCCTGCTACTACTGTTAGGTTCATATTAATACACTCTGTAGCTAGGAACTCATTCACACCCAAGTTTTTAAGTGAGTGAAAATGTGTAAAGAGTCTTTCCCAAGGACTCAACATTGGTAGCTGCAGCTAGTTCTCGTCATCAGTTTCTATTTTTTTTGACACTTTAAGGCTATATCAATGGAAGCAGAACCATCTGATGCAGGGTCTGAACCAGGGACCTCTGTGTCCAACACCAAGTGTGTTAACCACTACTACCTTTCCCAGATCAGGGGCCGTATTAACAACAGACCATACATTAACTGTTAGAACATTTTGGCACAACCTTATTGCAGTGACTTATACTCACAAAATTGCATGATTCATTATACTATTCATGTAATTTTTTAAGTATGAAATTGTGCCAAAATGTGCTAACAGTTATCGTATGATCTGTTAATACCGGCGCAGGTTTATTTAAGAAGTAAAATTGTCACGATTATTAATAAAAGGAATAACTTCATTAAAATAATCAATGAATTGGTTGACTTTTTAATTTCTGATATATAAAACAGTCACGCATGCACACACAAAATCAAAAAAATATATTTTCAGTCACACCATCATGATGATATATAAAGGTAATTACAGGTAATAATAATATATCGAAAAGAAAGCATAATACATAACCAAACCAGGCTTAATACATAAACTTTGTCATATCATTTGCTATAAAGCCAAACAACTTAAATCTTATCAAATCGGCGCATACTTTGATCCAAAATGAAAATGTAAAAATTTTTTTTTTTAATGAATGACTGACAGTAGTACCGACGTGATCTAACTACATTCCCCTCTGGTAGGTTTTGGCCCGTATTTAGAGCATTTCTGAAAGTCTGGATCAGTTCATTACCTCTACAGCCAGGGTAGTAGTGTAAGTTTCAGGGAGCTATTAATTAATTAATCAATATACTTTTGGAGGAAAAACCGGTAATTTATCCCAATGATTATTTCATTAGACCTCATTATGAATACATTCCCAGCATGCAATTGTGGCGACCGGGATCAGCTCACATACCCAAGAACCATCTGTGTTTACCTTCTACTTCATCATTATGTAAATGAACTCGAATACTAATTAATACAACAGTATCATTCTTGAAATCTAATTGGGGAAGTCACTCTTTCACTTTTAACCTTTGAACACAATGTGCGAGACTGGCAGAAATTTTGTTTAGTGGGTAATTTATTCAGCCACAGTTGGGTCTGGTTCGAAGATGTTATGTGCGATAATCTAGAGTGAATGATTTCTGAGATGGCGTTACATCCCGAATAGAACAGTGAGGGTAATACTGCACAGTAAGACGATCAAATGACATGCTTGTGCTATAATATGGCGGTGCACCTAACAAACTTGTCAAGCCTGCTGGAAGCGAGGGTTTCAACTGTTTACAGTGAATAGTATATCATGAAGACATTTCAATCTACATGATTTATTATTGCAGCTAAAAACACCCACTTCATCCTCTGTGGATACGATAAAATATCCGACTGAATGCCTAAATTTGACACACACTCACAAAGACAGTCAGTGCAGTGACACATTGTCACAAAATAGGTTTATAGTCCTATACCCACGCACAAGTTAAGGATCAGACTTTACACCATATATTCCCCCAGCAGGCTGCATAATAATAATAATAATAATAATGATAATAATAATAATGATAATAATAATAATGATAATAATAATAATAATATTAATTTTAAAAAATGGCATTTATATAGCGCTTGTCCACAATCGTCACAATGCCCTAAGCGCCTTAAAGCAGCTCATTTGCCCCGGGGAAGCAACAGAACCCTCAACACTTAATACAGCGCCACACGCTGCCTGTCAGGGGCGAGTACAATTTATTCATTCAAATTCAAAGTCTCCTTCTCAACTCACCGGAGGCATACAGTAGAGAAGCCTGTTGAGCACATTCACATAACGTTAAAAATATTGACTTTTCTGCCTGCTGCCGGGCACCCATTCACAACTGTCAAGTGAGGAAAAGTATGTCATGTAAGGAGCCTTTCCCAAGGGTTCAATGTCGTGCCTAGCATTGCCAGGATTTTTATCCGGGATCTCACTATATTTTAAGCCTAATCACTCGGTCACCACAAACAGAAGCAGCAATAGGACCAATTTAAATAGATAATAGTGACCACGACAATACTAAACAATAAATATGGTGGACATAATGGTGTTAAATTTAAATAGTGTTCACCGCCATTTTGGTCAAGGTTTTTTTTGGTGATATTTGATATTCTGTGTTTTGAAAGTTGTGCCCTAAAAATCGTCTACTGTCGCTTCTGGTCAATGCATATTCTGTGGTCACCACCGTAACATCTATCTATATCAATAACATCATCCCCATGGTTTAGCTGCATTATCAGTAAGATATGTTTACTCTAAAAAAAAAACCTATGAAATCAATTCAGTCTTATCAAACTTCTCTTTCCTATTTCAACTCAGCATACACAAAATAATAAAATCATTCGTGTGAAAATATAGATAAATCAAAAACTATGACAAACAATTTTTAAAAAATTGGTAGAGGCAGGCAGCACGAAAAAAGGCCAGTCCCAATACACATACATTATCCTCTTCATGATCATAATCTAGCCACGTCTTTCTGTTGGGAGAATCAGTTTATGTTTGTTTATCGAATCCCCTTTATACCGCAGTAAGCAGTGTAGGGACCAGCCATATGTCAAGCTCTGAAGGGTGCACATGACAAATGGATCCAAATGTCAATGAGGACTTACACCACTCATTACTTAACACATGGCTAGAAAGACTCTGCATCAGGAATGAAAGACGAGCAGGTGATGAGCCCACTGCGCTGGGAGAATCAGTACGTTTATAATATACCAAGCTTTTGCGTCACGAGGCAGAGAAATGGCGACGAATAGGATTATGTTGCAGGCCTATTAATTACAGCTTGCCGTTATAGTTTGTGAGCCGGTGTCCATTACATTTCCACATGTGGGTCAAATGCGGTAATCAGAGTAAAGCATCTTTCCCAAGGAGGTACCGATCTGCCTCCATCATCATTACATATATAAGCATAACCCCAACCCAACAAAAACTAACAAAAATAAATAAATATATATATAAACAACCCCAAAATGTTTTACACTCCTCAACTTCCACACTAACCGTAACTATTCATCAACCCCACCAAATTTCATTCTTACATTTAAAAAGTTAAAGCAATAGAGCATACACCGTCAATGAAAATTCATACACATCATTTAATATTTCACTGCACAAGTAATTGTTTTGTATACATTTTTATTCAAAATCTTGCACACAGTACATGCAAAGCTCTCATAAAGGGTTATAGTTATATCTATCATAATAATAATATAAACAATGTGCACAGAAATGATTATCTAAAATAAAAAGAGAGTTGAGCTCTACACATTTACATTTGAAAATGTACACGAATGAAATCTGATTGAAGCATATTGCGGGGTCAAGGGTCACATGAATAATGCATACAAAACTTTCACACCAAAAATGGGCAACTGGGTGAAAACACTTAAAATAATCATCATAATAAAGATAAAGATAATAATAATAATAATAATAATAATAATAATAATAATATTAATATTAATAATAACAATATCAATAGTAATAATAATAAATTCTAATAAAGCATTGTGTCATCAATATTAATATTATAAATCAAATGTCAAAATCAGATTGGAAAATAATATTTCAAAAAAAGCAAACAAATTAAAATTAAAAAGGAAATATAAAATGTTAAAAATTCAATCTTGGTGGCACCTGAATTTGACATAAATGGAAGATGCAATGCTACAAACATTCAGAGCTTTTTACAACTTTAAACCAAAAAAAATAATTTAAAAAAATTAAATAAAAATAGAGTATTTTCTTCATCCTAAAAGAATCTTAAGACAGGACAGAGATAGAGAATAAAAACATAAATGGACTAGTTATCACATAAATGACACAAAATTCAAGTCAAATGAATAAGCTTTCCCTGATTACTATAAATTTAAAGTCCTATATACTCTCGTATTCGTAGGTACATACGTATATCATTTATCTAAATCAATCCAAAAGCCACCCCCCCCCCCCCCAAAAAAAAAGGTTCTTGATTTTTCCTTTGTATCTAAAGCCGCAACGACATTCTGTTACTGTTATTATAAAAAGGCTTGTCTACTTTCAAACTTCCGTACAACCATTATTAACATTTGAACAATATGCCATTCTTTAATTTAATATTCACTTCATACAATCTCCTTTGGGCTACCAATAAATAAGAACTCACAACGCTTACTTTCACTCTCCTCACAAGAATTTTGGTTTGTTCCGTCCACGATCATCATCATCATCAAAGTAGCCGAAAGCTTAGATAATATTAATAATCCTTTCTTGGAAGTTTTTTTTGTCATAATTATGTGTCGTATGGTCAAGTCTCAACTATAATACATATAAAAGCATACTGGTCACCCCAAGACTCTAAACCTCATGCCGTTAACTTTACTGACATTGCAATGTGTCAAAGACAAATAGTTTACTTATCTGTACCATCGTATCTCAAACTTATGGATAGTCAAATTATATATTTATAAAAATTCAGGATCATAATGTAAATAATCGTGATGAGACGACTTCATTTCACTGTACGATGCTGGAGAATTCCTAAATATATCATGATTTTCAGTAACTTTACTGATATTGCAATGTGTCAAAGACAAATAGTTTACTTATCTGTACCATCGCATCTCAAACTTATGGATAGTCAAATAATATATCTATAAAAATTCAGGATCATAATGTAAATAATCGTGACGAGACGACTTCATTTCACTGTACGATGCTGGAGAATTCCTAAATATATCATGATTTTATTTATCAAACGGGTTGAGTAGCAAGTTTGTTATCTTCGCCTTCTCTTGCTGTCATCCATACTTCATCTACTCCTCTAATCCAATCAAATCCATCCGTGCCTCTATCCATCTACACAACTTCCTTTATCCCTCCCAGTCATTCACCACCGCAGCTCCTCCTCCCTGCAGTGTGCCATTGGTGTGGGTCAGTTTCCCTCGGCCGTTCATGGACGGAAAAGCTCCGATCGTTTTGTCTATGATGGCGCTGCTGCCTTTAGTCTCGTCCGACTTCTGGTGACGAAGTACGAACACTTCTTGTATGGCGTCGCGGAAACACTTGAAGTTGTACTCAATCATCCCTGTGGAAGGCAGTGAATAGTCAAATCGTATTTATCAGAAATATACAATACAGTGAATAGTCATATCATATTTATCAGAAATATATAATAAATGGTCAATAAATAGCCATTATTTAAAATAGCCAAAAAAAACAAAACCAGAACAGTACGATATGGTGGAAAACCCAAATGTGTGGATTTTTGAAAATAAGGTGACGAAATGCCAATGAAATAGGAATTTACAAATCTAAGGGGCATTTAAGTTATTTTCATTAACTTGTTAAAGACGCATGATTTTAGCCTCCTAAAAAATCATAAATTTTGAACTATTATGGACGAGGTCCAATTAAAAAACTACCCCCCCCCAACTATCATTGTGCCTACCTCTGTGTTCTGCGCAGTCGTCCCTCAGGATACAGAGCAAGGCAAGATGTCTGTTGACCTCCCTCAGAAACAAGATGGTGCTAGAGTTGAGTTTGATGTACGACGCCGACTGCATGTCAAATGCTCCGTCATCTCGGACTCTGGAGACGAAGAATGAACAAAATAAAATAATCTTTACAATTAATTCCCGAAACATTACATTTCTGGCACATTGTTTATATAATACATCTACTAGTAAGTTGGATGACAAAGTACCACAAGGTCCATGCATTTTACCAATACAACAAACTCACATCACTGTTTCCCTGGTGGTTACTCCTCAGTTACAGACAGGACAATTGTGGTAATTTCCCCATGGGTTCATACCTTAGCGACCTTGATAGACCGACCCTCCTGAATTTGCCAGGTGAGGATGGATTCCTACACTTGACTCAGGTATTTCATTTGCATGAAATGTACAATCTTCTGAGTAACGAAAATATATGACGAGGGATTGAGCGAGCACTGATGGTCTAGTAGGCAGAATGATAGTGGGATGATAATGTAACAGTGCCAGTAAGAGACAAGAACAGATAATAGAAAAAAGATTTTCGTCGACCCGGGGGGAATCGAACACATGCCTGCCACGGCAACCCCACCTCGCCGTGAACAGAAAACAAGCCCACTCACTACCTCTGGACTAATCCGCCACCCTTTTGTCTCTGCACTGTTTTTGTCTCTCACATTATCCCATCATTCTAAGTAAGGAATCAGCTTCAGAGTAATTTCCGATCCATCAGTGCCACATGTGGCTCATAGAGCCGGTGCTTATCCCGTAGCATGAAGCGGACTGAGTGACAATACGTCATCCTTCTGGATAGGACACTGGTCCATCGCAGATTACTTCCCCAGCTGTAAACTGGTACCCATTTTTACACCTGGGTCGAGTGAGGCAATTGGAGTCAAGTTTCTTGCCCACGAAAAACAATGAATTGACTTGGATAGGATTCGAACCCACGACCTTCACCATGAGAGTCTGTTGTCCTAACCACTGGGCCACCTCCCCTAAACAGAGTCCCATAGAGCCGATGATACTTATTTCAGTCTTCGTGGCATAAAGCAGACAGAGTGACAATACAATACCACCTTTGGGGATAGGACGCTACTCACCACAATAAATTAGGTCGTTTTATAATAATAATAATAATAATTTCTGTTTACTTTAGACACGCTGTTGACTTATGAGTGAGTGATGAAAAAAAAAAGAAGTATTTAACTGTTTCTGAAGAAAAAAAAGATGTGAACATCACCAAAAAGAACCAAATAAATAATGAATGTCATGGCGTAATCAAATGAAATTAAAGGGTGGGTGCGTGGTGGGGGAGGAGAAACGGCAGAGTGAAAAATAAAAACAAAACAAAAAACACAAACAAAAATAATAGTGGCAGAGGGATAAAACAAAACGAGACAAGAAAACCTTGACGATCTTTTAATCTTGTAAACAACAGGGGTCAAAGGTAGTTAAAGGGGTTAAAGGTTTAAGTGAAGTGTCAAAGGAAAATTGAAGGAAGAGTAAGAATGGATGTTATCGTCTGACAATAGTATTCAATTCAATACGGTGAGGTGTTACTGAACAGATGAATCGAACAGTGTGAAAATACAACCAATGCGGTATAGCTATATATGATATAAACAAGCTTGAATGACATGCAAGTGTAAGCAGAAAATAAAACTGCTGAGAAATGCCATGTTGATGAAAAATAATAATAATAATATTGTGAGCATATAGACTAGCTTCAATGAATGACAGGCCAATGTAACTAGATCGGATTACACAATGATACACTACATTTTCATCAACATAACGTTAGGCAGGTAGTCAACATCACAGTAATATTTTCTGTCTACATGCTTCCTCTCTGAATAATTGACACTCACCGAGCGTCCGGCTTCCTGTTCAGTATAATAATAATAATATAGATGCTTTTTTGTGCCATTCAGAACGGATTATTGTGCAGTGGGTTTGGCATTGCAATGTACTATCATTGTGGGACAGTCAAACAAATAGAAAATCTAAAAACATACAGACACAGTGGGCTGATCCCCTGCTTGCCTCAAAAATCTTGATCCATATATTTTCCAGCTCTGTATCAGGCCATGTGTACTAAAGGGGCACAGACTTGCACTTAACCTGGATACGTTTTACCTGGGTCTGTGCATAACATGCCTTCAGCCATGTACACTGTCCTCGGCCAGTCACAGAGCCGGTCCCTACACTGTTTAATTATGGTACTATAGAGGTTTTATTGTTACTTGTCTGATGAGCAGAAGTTGGAATTTTGTTGGCAGAATGGAAACGCTTATAAATCTTGTCCATCCTTTACAGGGTGGCGAAAAAAACCTTAAAAAGCTAGACTAGTAGTGTAATTGATTGAGACTAATTGACTCACGACCAGAGACCAAACTGAGTCATACAATAGAATCTCTAGATCTGAGCAACAGCCCAGTAAACCTTTTGTTTTCAAGTCTTCATGTACGCTACTTCAAGTCTTGATGTACGCTACTAGAGCATCGTTTTTTGGTGCGCCGGTGGCCGAACAGTGAACAGAACTTGATGGTTGGTGAATACAAGCTATGTCTATTGTGGCTAGTGAATGGAAGGGTGAAAGCCCAATCTAACCATGTCACAACAATATTTATACAAAATGAAATGTATTGGCTCACGGCACATGTACGGTAGACACTTTTCCCTGCCTATCTCATCTTACGGAGACTGACGTATTGATTGTATTCATGCTATATAAATATATATTGACATATTTCAAGCAGACATACAATTTATTTTCAATTTACTAATTTCATTTCTCATTATACATTGTCTATCGAAAAAAAGGTTGAAAAGATGGTGGGATGGTGGGTGGGTGGGTAGGGGGTGGGGGGGGGTGGGGTGTATGAGTGTCAGGGATGGCTTGGTATGGATTTTTCTAGCAGGTACAAAGGAAAAGGTAAAAGGACTAGGCTCAAATTTTACCGTGGGAAAAGACGATCATTAACACTGAAACAAGATGGTGGACATCATCAATATAGAATAAGACTAAGCATAATAAGATACGAACTTACGAACTCAGCAAAAATCATTAATTATTAATATGGCACTTAAATAGGACAAGGCCGTTTGAAGATTTTCCGCAGCAACTTGACCTTGCTATTCAGAAAGTACTGAAAAAAAATCATGAGATTCCTTATTCACACATTGGAAAGTTGTTTTGTTTGTCACGGTACAATTGGTCGACCTCTGGAACATGGAAAACCCAAGCAAATGATTTTCATCTACTCATCTCATTGTTTCTCCAACCACAGCCGTTTGTGACATAGCAGTCAAATACAAGAATTTGCACCGAGTCAAGCGAGACGAAAATTTAAAGGTGCTCTCCATGTCCTTTTAAAAGTAGGAGGCATATCTCTTGCACTATTTATAGAATAATTTGAACCAGCACAATACAACAGGACATATAATTTCCCCAACAAACTTGACCTTGCTGTTCGGGGGAAGTATCGAAGATTCCTTATATTCACCATTGGAAATTTGTTTTTTTTACTCACAATAGACAAGATCTCTGAGTAATGGAAAACCCAAGTAAACAGGTTTCACCTTTCTTTCTTTCTTTATCACCTCCTTTCTACCTTTCGGTGTAAGATTAAGTGTGAACGAACTCTCGCCATTGATCTCTATCCGGAGTCTTCCTCTTTGTTTCACCTACTATTGGTAAATTGATAAAGAGTGTAGATGATTCCCTTACCCGTATATACAGGACATGTCCAGGACCACGTCTATCATGTCACAGCAGAGCTCATAGCATTGCATGTCCACTGGGCTTGTGTCCGTCGCGATGTAGATTTTGCTGACCACTTCAAACAGAAACGCCTTTTCTATTCCAGAATTCTGCATAAAGAAAAGAAAAAAACCCAAATTGTCTTAATCTTAATATAAAACAACTCCTTTGCAAATCAAGTAATCTTTTCTTTGTTTTCTTCTCATTTCCATACAACTTTAAGCTGTAGAAAATTCAATTCAAATTGAATGATAACCTATAATCTTGTATTCTTAAAAAATCAACTCTGAAAATGTTCCAAAACAAAATTTTGTCTGCAAGGCAGTGTTGCCATTGCAGGCATGGATTTGGGGGGGGGGGGGGGGGGGGGGGGGGGGGGGGGGGGGGGGGGGGGGGGGGGGGGGGGGG